>JALRMI010000089.1:0-68958 GCA_026120165.1 Leptosphaerulina australis
GCGTTGTGGTGGCATTGTGGATAAAAGACAGATGATGGAGAAAAGTTGGTTGGGGTGGCCACTCGGTGGGGTGGGCCGCTCGGTGGGGAACCACGTTATTCAAAGTAGTATTAGTATATGCTCACGTTCACGAGTTTTCTGCCCTTTTATCCCGCCTCCTTTGTGGAACAACAAGAAGGTGAACAATATAGCAACATCAAGCTTTGAAATCAATTCCAGCAAGTTCTGATGCCTACACTTCAATTATTTGGCGTGTACAGTATGGGTGTTGGGTAACGCCAAGCATTTCGGTGTGCGGGTTATTTGTCCGGCGCGTGACCCCTTACCCGCCCACCCATGCTGCGGCAAGCTCAACGCGATGACCTTCAGGCATACCTGAATGGCAGGCTAAGTGCTTACCTAGCGGAGATGTAGAGTGAACGAGATCTTGTCTGCTCTGAGGCGTCTTGCGCTTCTGGGATGATGGGCTGACGTCTTGGTCGAATCATCACCTAGACAAAAAAACATGGCACAGCTTTGGCAATTATGTCAACAAGAAGTGTGCCATTTTTTTGTCTAGGTGGAACGGTTGCTTTGCTTAACGCTGGCGCTTTGGAGCCAGCGCAGTAACTGCCATTGTGGGCTCACAACAATCTCAACACTACAATACCACAATACACGGGTAATCAATCTATACAAATAACTTCAAGGGCCTCAATAAGTAAAAGATGGTGGTTACATTGAACTGTTAACAGTTTACTATGAGGTTTGGTCTAATCGTGACAGCTTCTACTTACCTTGAACTCAGAGATGCCAGTAATCAATCAATCAATATTGAAGCTCCCATATTGTATTGATTGATGGTTTATTGGTATTGTGATTGAGTTGATTGTAAATTGATCCCAGAAGTGATAACGTGGTTCACCACCGAGCGGCGCAACCCCACCGAGCGGCGCGGCTCAAAACTCACCAAAATCACGATTTTTTGCAACGGAATAACTCAACACTAGAGCAATATTTCTATAAGAATCTTTTACACTTGATGCTAGACCTATAGGAAAAGCCTTCCATCTCGTTCTCAAGTCTATATATGAAATAGGTTAGAAGTTATTGCAGAACTACACAAACTTACAAAAAACCCCTTACTAAAAAAAATCATCATCGCACCCTATTGTTACAGAGTCTTGAGAACTTAACATATAGCAGAGACTAGCTATAGAAACCTCTAGTTTAAATTTCTAACGAATATATTAGTATGGTGTGGAGTTGTTTCGCTGCGAAAAATCACGATTTTGGTGAGTTTTGAGCCGCGCCGCTCGGTGGGGTTGCGCCGCTCGGTGGTGAACCACGTTATCGCATTTTAGTTGGTTGATTCGAAACTATATGTGATTTGTAACTTACCCATGTCCGTCCACCCAACGATCATAGTCAGCCAACGGTTGGGGCAGAATATCAACGTCAAATTTCAAAGTGTGATAACTCAGCAACCATGCTAGGAACTAATGGTGCACCTGTACGTATTCGTAAATTGAAGTCAGAATAAAACTCGTATGTACAAATATTGTAGAAAGACATGGTGTTGATCGCAATACATTGTCGCGCGTGCATCGACGTGTGTAGGTCCCCCGACGCGTCGCCAACCAAGACCAACACAAGCTCACCCCATGGCAAGAAACAGACCTTGTCATATATAAAAGAGTCAAAATCCCGTCACTTGCCACGTACGAGGCACATGGCACGCAATTTAGCCTCTGCAGTTACCCAAAACTCTTGCTCTGATAGCTGGGTTACATGCTTCCTCAATCGTCACCACGACTAGCTCACTTCTCAATGGGTGACAGGCATGGACTCCAATCGATATGAAGCTGATTCTGAGTACAAGGACAAGCTTTGATTTGGCGTATTGCAGCAGAAGATCGTTGAACACGAGATTGAGCGAGCTCATACATACAATATGGATGAGAAAGGTTTTGCTATTGGAGTACTTGGTAGGACAAAGCGCATCTTCAGCCGACGCTAGTAGGAGAAGAAGGAGGTTATAAAAGCTCATCAATATGGCAGTCACGAGTGGTTGAGCGTGTTGGCTTCAATTTGCGCCGATGGTACAACTCTTCCTCCAGGTATCATCTTTGCCTTGAAAAACTCCACTACCCAGAGCCGTTGGGTGGCTGATATCGAGCAAGGGAATCATTCAGTTCACGTGACTTCTTCCTCTACAGGCTGTAAAAACAATGACCTTGAATTAGCTTGGCTTGAACAGGCGTTTGACCGTTATACCAAGGAGAAAGCGCGAATAATGTATCGGTTATTAATTGTAGATAGCCATGGGAGTCACCTAAATAAGGAAAATCTCGAATACTGTCACCGAAATTGGATTGTTGTCGCTATTTTACCTCCCCATAGTACCCAAACGTTGCAGCTGTTAGACGTAGTCTGCTTCAAGACCCTCTGCTTCTACTATAGTAATGAACTCGACAACCACCGCCAAAAATCCCAAGGTCTATCCCCACTGTCAAAAGCAAACTGTTTCAGCCTATTCTGGTTAGCCTAGGTATACACATTTACTGAATCGTTGGTAAAACAGGCCTTCACAGCAACCGGTATATCCCCGGTAAACGCCGATGCCATCCTCCATAGATCCCACCATACAACTCCAATAGGCCTGGTATCAGCCTCTTCTAGTCCTTCAGCGTATAGCACTGAGGATTTACTTCGAGGTTGCAGAACTTTGCGTGCAGAGGGGAAGGATCCGCACAGTGTAGGTGCGTGGAAGCTAGGACAAACTATCCCCCATCTCTTAAGCCAAATAGAGCTCCTTCAGAATGAGCTTACAGTTTTGCGCCAGAAACTTTGCCAGAAGAATAAGTGCCAGAAACAACCCGCTAAGCAATTAGATTTGCAACAGCATTAGGAATATCACTCCGGCGCGAGGCGCGCGCTCATATGACTATCACAAAGCAACAGAGGCAAGGAGAAGAGCCAAAAAAAAAAGGCAGATATGAAGCAGATAGCAACTGCAGAAAAATTTTACAAGCAGAAGATTGCAGAAGAAAACCGTGAAGCACGACAGAGGGAGAAGGAAGAGAGCACCAAGTACTTCAGGATCAGTCGTTCTGTGAGGTAGATCGGGTGCTACACCTGTGGAAAACCATTGCTTCTCTTCAGCCTACATAATTGCCCTATCCTTAAAACCTCTTTGCGCCTTTGTGGGGTTCAGCGCTGTTGCCTAAGCTCAACTCTACCGCTGAACTGTAAGCAGTCATTCAGCCTCGCCATCGTACAGTCGTGTCCTGTTGCCTAACACATTTTCAATTCACTCGCTTGATAGATCTCAACCCCTCCATTCACACCGTGGGGGTAGTCCCTTCCTCTAACCAAAACGTTTTTAATGTACTTAACTAACGTGGTTCACCACCGAGCGGTGCGGCTCAAAACTCACCAAAATCGCGATTTTTCTTAGGCAAATAACTTTATACCATACTCATATATTTATTAGGAATCTGAAATAGAGACATCTATAGCTGCTCTTTACTCTTGATCAAAATTTTAAGGCTCGGCAATAATAGAGTGCCATGATGGCTTTTTCTAATAAGAAGTTTTTTGTATGTTTGCGTAGTTCTGCAATAACTTCTTATTTATTTCGTGTTTAAGCTTGAAGTTTCAAAGGAAGATTCTTTCTTCAAGCCCGAACTGCTGTAAAAGACGGTCATAAAATATTTCTACTGTTCTGAGTTATATCATTGTAAAAAGTCACGATATTGGGGGGTTTTGAGCCGCGCCGCTCTGTGGTGAACCACGTTATCTGTGAACTGATCTTACATTAATTCTTTCGCCTTTTTGCTTTTAAGCCTCGACACATATCTCCTTAAGGGCTTAAAAGGTAAAAAAGTCACCGTCAGCTTCTTTCGCCTTGCGTGCGCTTTCAGCATCGTCTACAGTCCCAGAAGCTCAGGCTTTCCTCGACGAAAAGCACTATCGACCATAATACGGACACCCTCAGGGCAACATCGGTTACGTACTGGGCAAGATTGGGCGGCATAGCTTCGTTATAGCTGTTCTACCCGATGATGAATACGGTATGCCCTCTGTAACGAGGGTAGTAACAGACATGCTACATAGCTTTCCTAACGCCAGCGCTTCTAAAGAGTCGAACTTCGGTTCGTTTGATACCATATCCAAGTTCGTTCGGTCACTGTGAGGGCTATCGTTTGATTCGAAACGAAGTTTGATTATCGCGGTGTTGGGTGGACGATAGGGGCAGACTGCTTCACCTTTATGTCTTAAGATTGCTTAGATCTGGTAAATTTACCTGCAAAACTTTACTAAAAATAGACCGACATCTGACTTGTGACAGCGCCTTAGTCGTATCTGGACATCATCTAATATCAACTATGTACCACTCTATCCTTGCTAGACCAAACGAACCATTCGAACTACGATTGCTTCGCGACTCTGGTTCGATCGATCACCGGCCCTTCGTTCAGTCATGGTTCCATCGCGACTTGTGATAGGCTTTGTTCGACGCGAAACAAAACGAATCATCGAATCAACGAGTCGTAGTTCGTTACGATGGAAACGCTGCCTAGCATTAGAGTCGGACTGATAGTTGGTATCGGTGGCGGCGCTCCTCCCTTCAAGCACGATATCCGTTTAGGCGATGTCGTGTTCAGTATCTCACGTAATGGGAAAGGCAGTGTACTTCAATACGACTTTGACAAAACAATCCAGAACCAGAGCTTCTAAACTATAGGTATTTTAGACCAGCCGCCATCCATCAACAGGATTCCGCAAAAGCAACCGGGGCTGTGGAAGAAATACAGGCGTCCTGGCCCTGAGAGCGATAGGTTATATAAGTCTACAGTAAATCATCCTTTAGGCAATGAGCAAGATTGCACCGTAACCTGCGAAAATGACATATCAAACCTGAGGCAGCGAGACGAACGAGTTCCGGATGAAGACAACCCAGCGATTCACTACAGCCTGATCGCTTCAGCAAACCGGATAATGAAAGATACTTCGGTCAGAGACGGACGAGCTGAGAAGAATGAGATGTTGTGCTTTGAAACGGAGGTAGCAGGGTTGATGAACCGCTTTCCTTGCCTAGTCATTCGAGGCATTTGCGACTATTCCGACACCCACAAGAGTAAGGAATTGCAAAGATATACGGCTATAAGAGCTGCTGCGTACACAAAGGATATTCTCTGCCGCATTCCTCCGAACAAGATGAATGCTGAGGAGAGGATTTCCGATGTTCTTTTGTCTGGTTAGTCAGTCCTGCTGTGTGTTATAGATACTTTTTGACACTAGATAAGTTAGGGAAGATGTGTACGAAATGTGTCGCGATGTCCAAGTAACAAGATCTGCTATACGAGACGTATCATTTGAGCAAAGGTGAGAGAAGACAGGACGATGGCTATTGCCTCCAGATCCATCAATACACTATAACAAGGCTTTACAACAATGTCAAAAAAGCAAAGGACTCTGGCTCTTGTAGAGTCCTGTGTATGTTCAGTTGGATACATAGAAACTTTACGTTATGGCTACATGGTATACCTGGATGTGGTAAAACGATCCTCTTGTGAAGATGGAAATCTTCAACCAATACATGAGTCGCTTCGTCAAGTTCTCTGGCAGATGATAGATCCTTTACAAGGTACATAAATTGTGCCAGATGCTCTTGACGAGTGTCACACACAGACAGGATCCTGCGCCAAAGAATTACCTCCATGGATAAGAGACCTGCTGGGCTCAGGACAAGAGAATATTCGCCTCTTTGCCACAAGCCGGTTGGAACAGGGCATTCAATCCACGTTGAATGAACTGGTTGATGAGGACCATAGGATCCCTATCCAGAGCGATTTTACTGGTGGTGACATCAATGCGTACATTCGTACTAGAGTTAAAAAGGGAGACAGTTCAAAGGATGGCGAAAGGAACCGGATGTGCAGGAGGAGATTGAGGTTGCACTTATGCAGAAAACCGACGGCATATAGGTAGAACTTTTGACAGTTGTAATTCATTAATGCGTAATAGCAAGCGAAAGCTGGATAGGTTCCGGTGGGCTGCATACCAGATCGATGCGCTAAAAGGTTGTCTCACCTATTGTATTTTCGAAAACGCGTTAATATCCTTTCCCAAAACCTTGGATGGAACGTACCATAGAATTGCTCGAGTTCAGTGGCAGTTGTGTTGGCTCGAAACGGCTCAGGTGATGAAATCAAACACCGTGTAGAGCCTCAGTTGGCTCATTTCTAGTCAAGAAATACTTATTGTCAAATCGGCTAGATGGCGATATTGCGCAGGATTTCGAGGAATGCTATGCTCGAGCAGCGATTGCGAAAGTTTGTCTTGTCCATCTACTCCAATTCGAAGAGAATGTTTTGCCAAAGGAGGCGATGCAACATTTTCCCTTTGCGAAATATTCAGCGAGATACTGGACGACCAACACGACAAAAGCTAAGGATACGGATGGGGCAGCATCGCAACTTGTAGGGCGATTGTTCTGTTTTTCGAAGACTGCCTACAAAGTTTGCTATGATCTTTACCGACCAGATCGACCCTGGCTTGACGAACCGTACAACGCTCGAGAACCGGTAGCATCAGCGCTGTATCATGCAGCACTAGGAGGACTATTATATACAGTGAAGTGCTTCTCAGATCGAGGCGCTGATCCCCATGCCCAAGGTGGAAGATATGGGAACCCACTCCAAGCCGCTTCATTTGGAGGCCACGAGCAGATTGTGATGCTGCTGGTAGATAAGGGCGCTAATGTCAACGCCCAAGGTGGAGTGTATGGTAACGCACTTCAAGTCGCTTCGTCTGAAGGTCACGAGCAGATTTCGAAGCTACTGTTCCAGAAAGGTGCGTTAAGGACTGTACAGAAGTCGTTTCCCACCTAGTCTTCTTCCTACGAGCATTTTGCTCTGCCCTCTGTTCAACAACACTTTCACACTCTTCAATCACGGAATGGAAATCTCTCTTATGGTCGTATAAAACACTGTCGAAATTTACTAGAGTATTATCATGTAGCATGCATCTTTTTCACGTAGACAAAGTGGAGGCCTTTCCGGCACACGAAATCTCATTACTGCCTACTCATACTATCCTTCCTTAGAGCTACATTGCTTCTGTAGCTTTCTCTCCGGTATCATTAGATCGCCTCCATGAAAACGAAATGCAGACGCGAACTTAGCCCACAAATTGATGTGAGTCTCCTATATGCGCCTTGAGTGATGTCATTTTCTCATTCAAAATTTCTGGGCTTGATATGTTTATAACACTTACAAGTTGACTTCTCTCACACATTGTTTCTTATGCATCTACGATATATCAGCAACAGCGAAGGCATGCGACGGTCCTATTCCATATCTCTTCAGAAAATTTGGAATAGGATAGTGGTTTGCCTTCGTATGTCCAATTCGAGAAAAACACATTTTTCTTGAGTCATAAATGATGAAAAGTCTGGATATGCTTGGTGGAAGAGCGCACATATGAGAGGTAATAGTGTCAGTAGTTGTATAAGAAAAGCTGCGTTTTCATTGTGTAAAACTGCTGGTGAGAGAAACCTACGCAACTAATGGGGTCTGAAGAAGTTAGCATCAAGGGCAGTGTTCCGGATATGGGTAATTGCTTTATCTTATTATTTTTGTTCTCCACATACAATGAAAGAAGACTGACAACACAGAGTGATGAGCAATTGAAACCAGCGACTGCCATGTACATGGTATAGAGTTGTTTCTTTGCGAAATATCGCGATTTTGGCGAGTTTTGAGCCGTGCCGCTCGGTGGTGAAACACTTTATAGTTATAATCTTATGAAGTTTAACCCTTTCAAGTCGCGTATATTGCACTTCCATCGTGAAGTCACACAATTTCTAATCTAGAAACCCTACCAAAGTTTCTAACACCTCTCTTTCTGCAGCCTCAACTTCCAACACTCCGTCGAGCTGCGCCTGCAGGGTTTTCTTAACGTCTGACAGAGTCTCGTCTGTCTCTGCGAGACCCTTCACAATAGCATCCTTAGCCCCATCGTCCTCGGCGACCAACCATGCAAGCGTAGTATCAATCCTTTGTAATGTATACAGACCCTCACTCAATCTTAGCGGAATGTTTTCTACTTCTAATTCCTCTCTTTCCTCCTTGCTCAGACTCCTCTTCCTGCTTTCGAGACCCTTATCAAATACAGATAAGCGTGTCACGTACTCCCTCCTCAAAGTGAGAAGTCTGCGGATCTTCGCGAAGTTGTTCTCAAGGAATTTGGCCAAAAGCCGGAAGCGGCTGTCGCTATTTCCAGGCAGTGAGCGTAACAGCGAGGAAAAGATACCGAGCATGTGCTCTGTTTGCGACGAGTCAAAACCTTTAGTCTTCATGAATGTGCTGAAGAGTGGTTTGAGACCACGTGCTTCAACAAACTTCTCACAGATAGCAACGTGTGGCGGTACACCATCATCAACCCTTGCATCCACAGTACTGGGTCCGTCCATTGTAGATGTGGACACAGGCCCAGCGTACCCACAAGCATGATCCAGCACCTTCAGTGCTCTGCTCTTGCTTGTTTTTCCATCGCGCACGAGCAAAAGACAAAGTTCTGTGCCCTCAGCTTCGAGGAACTTGACTTTACCAATAGGCTCCTCCACTACGGATATCAGGCAGTCGAATAGGTTCTCCATGTATTCCTCTTCGTTGCTATCCTTTTCAGGATCACTTCTTCGATAGGGCGCAAGATTTGTAAGAAAGATTTCCACCCCATTGGTTTCGGCGATAATCAACCGGTTTGGGCGTGAGGATTGTGTAAGAATGGAAAGGATTTCGGAGGCGTACTGCTTGTTTTGGGTTGTTGGATTCTCAGGTTTCTGTATGCGATCAAGAAGCCATGTGATAAGCGCCTTCTCCTTCCCTATCATATCGGTATTCGATGGTTGCGATAAAAGATTTTCGAGAACATTGAGGGAGTGGTAAACGCCAGAGGCGTCTGTGGAGTCGGTTTCATCGAAGCGCGAGAAATTGGATATTAGCAAGCCAAGCAGATCAGCTTCCAAGAAGGCTGCAACCAGCGCATCCCACTGTTCCTGCTCTGCTGACACATCCTCGTCTGTGAGTTCAGATATGATCTCTATTGCACCGATTGCAATGTCTGTGTTCTCGTGCGCAAGTAACTCGACCAGCTTTGCAGCTGCTATGCTCTTCGCAAACTCCTCGTATAGCTCTGCATGTTCCGACAATATACTGAGATCTTTTATCCCGTCATCTAGATCTCCCTCTGAATCCATGAACTTTGTAGGGTCACTCTCGTACTTTGCGCGAAGTGAAGCGTTCTTATTGACCTTCTTCTCAAACTCGCGCGCCAGTTTTCGCACCCATGCCACGTCATATTTTTCTTCTCGTATTGTTTCTTCTTCTCCGTCTTGCGCGTCTATAAAGTCCATCGCATCCTTCGCATTCTCGTCTAGGCCGCCCCCAAAAAACCTTCCTTCCTCATCGTCGCCGGGCTCTTCGTTCTCGAAATCGGGTGGTAGTGAGGGACCTGCCTCATCCTCATCCCCTTCATCTTCTACCTGCACTGAACGCTTGATGTCACTGTTCCCTTGCAGTTTCGCGGATTTGTAGGCTTGCGACGGGTCGGCTTCAATTGGGTTTTCGAATTTGCGTTTCGTTCCATTATGACTCTTGAACAAATCGTCTATACTCGTCATTATAAGTACAGGTAGCGTAAGAGAGAAAGGTGATGTTGTTGTACAGCGTTTGTTGAGTGCTTTGCTTGTGGATCTTCAATCCATGGGATCGTAGCTTGAGCTTCCAACTAGCGCATCATTTTTATGCTAACCAGATGGAGGAAGGCGCTGTTACTCGTCGTAGGCGCTCCGCACCAATCTCTATGATGCATCTACGGCTCCAGAACGATATGCCTTTAGTTCCCTGCCTGACTATTGGTTATTAAATTTGTACTGTATTACAGACAAAATTATGAATCTTTCTCATTGTACGATTTTAAGCCCTACAGTGTGTACTTCGACCTTTCCACATTAATAATACATCTGTTATCACTCCTATGTACCCTCGTCAGAGCCAAATTTGATCTCATGCCAAACTCTCAGACGATCTTCCATCAACCAGAATTTTTCATTCAGCTACGCGTCGCTTTTATTTTCTTTGCTTAACCCTTCAACTAAAAGGCGCTAGCTTTCCTTAACATCAGTAACTTTGTCTACCAATTCAAATCGAGTTCGCGACAACAATCTAGGGGACAGCGGGCACTTGTGAATTCGAACTCGATCAAGTTAATCGCTGATAAAATTCCGCTCGCTTCATCTCGCTCAAAAAGAGATGATTGACAGCTTCATAATATATCATGGCCAACCTCTCCGAGGATGTTATAGGCTAGGATCGGATTGCTCATCAGTATCCCAGTCGGCGGTAGTCATTCTCTGCGAACGTTCTCCACTACAACTGCTTAGCGCGATGCTAATTTGTTTCAGTTTGTCCTCTGCTCTTCTGGTGGAGTGTCGATCGTGGTTATAAGGATAGATAGTGTGGCGATGTATGCAAATGGCCGTAGCAGTGCTGAAAGATTCTTGCAAAACAGAAATTTTCAGCCTCCATATGTACAGTTTTGGAAACGTGCAGGATCGTCATCATTAGCTTCTGGTATCTTCTCTTGGGTTGAAAGCATGCGCCCTTTTGAACCATGTCCCTATCCGGCGTGTGAAAGATTCAGTCACTCACAACAAACTCCTCGTAGACATAAACCAACAACTCTGACGAAAGTACATGAAATGAAACAGCATCATACGCGAGACGATGTTTGTTTGAATAAATCGCAAGCGCATCCTCGACTTGCTGTATTAACTTATATGGTGGTGGTTACGAGGTCTTGTGAGTGGAGTTCTTAGTGTTTGATACTTGTAAGTTTGCGACATGGTAGTACACTCGATCGTGTGAACAACCATACAGGTGGAGATTCGAGCGAGGAGTACAACTCAACGATTCATGAAAGTGAAAGAACAAAAGTGTGGCTGTCAAAGTATGGTGCAACAACGAATTGGCACAGGTTCATTGGAGTTGTAGATGTCAGATTGGGAGGCGCGAACGAGGTACATCGAGAGCAACAAGTTTGTGCAAAGAGTTATTTCTGGATTCCTGATGCTTATATGATTTTGCTACATAGTGGTCTTCGTCCTTCAGTCTGCCAGCCAAGAGGACGCCAAAGAACGCCCAGTCATGCATTCAAACCAGTCATTCTAGAGTACTTCAACAGTCTTACGCGTGCCCGCCGTAGCGCTCCACTCGGTTCCCACGAAAACTTCTATAGAAATCGTCCGCTGAGTCTGTACCCAGGCCGTTCCAGCCGTTTGCACCAACAGCTCGACTCTCCTTCTGCGCTTTGTTGATCTTCTCCTGTAGCTGCGAAGCGCCAGAGTCGATAAGCTGCAGCTGAGAAAGCTGGGTGTTGAGGACGCGGACAACCTTTGTCAGCTGTTTGATGTTAGCATTCGGGAATGGGAGACGATTGGGAAATTGGACATACAGGATCATCAGGCTTGCCAGTCTTGCTGAGTGTTTGCGAGGTGCTGTTGATCTCCTCGATCATTTCAGTGAGATCTTTATTAAGTTCGTTGAGGCGGTCCTGCAGTTTCTCGGCAAGCTTGTAGCTGAGATTCAAGTTAGTGCATTGAATTACGAGCATGTCAAAAGTTACACTTACGTCCTCTCGCGCTCCTGATCGGGGCCACGTAGCCCGTCAGACCTACCAGAAATCCCGTGCACCTTCATCAGATTCTCGATCTCCTTCTCATATCGATCAAGGTACGAGTCAAGTTCCTGCTGGTTCTCTTCCATCATCGTCAATTGCCTCTCAACTTCGGCGGCATCGCGCTCTGCTTGGAAGGTCTTGGAGTATAGCTGGCGGACCTTGTCAGAGTTCTCGACAAGTGCTCGGTCCCACTGGGCAACGGTCTCGGCTTGTGACTGAAACTCCTTTTGGTATTTGGAGAGATCGGCGGCCCATCGGGTAATGATTTCGTCCATGGACTTGTTCTTCAGACGTGACTGAGCGGATGGTGCTGGGCCAGCAGTAGAGTTTGCGAGTCCGCTTTTGGCAGTATCACCTGAAGCTGTGGGTGCAGGCTGGGCAGAAGTCGAAGCTGGTGCTGTATTC
The DNA here is from genome assembly GCA_026120165.1 of Leptosphaerulina australis. Taxonomy (NCBI): domain Eukaryota; kingdom Fungi; phylum Ascomycota; class Dothideomycetes; order Pleosporales; family Didymellaceae; genus Leptosphaerulina; species Leptosphaerulina australis. The sequence goes on from JALRMI010000089.1 coordinate 12,133, forward strand.
GATGCAGGCTTTGCTCCACCAAGGCCACCGAACAGGCCTGTTGTTGCTCCTGATGTTGGCGCCGCAGCGGAAGAGGCTGGGGCTGCAGAGCTTCCACTCCCAGCACCGCCGAACAATGATGGAGTTGAGCTTGTAGCAGTAGCAGTAGCGCCACTAGTCGCCGTCGATGTACCCCCACTTGCTGGAGTTGATCCGGTAGGTGTGCTAGCTTCAGGCTTCTTGAAAAGATTGAAACCAGAGCTACTACCAGCTGGGGTAGCACTTGGCGTAGAGGACCCGGCAGCACCAAACAGGCTCGGTGCTGGCGCTGCCGAGGAAGTTGCAGCCTTATCTTTGCCTCCACCTAAGCTAAACCCTCCCAACGAAGGAGCTGCTGATGATTGTGAAGTGACCGGCTGCGCAGCAGGTGTGGATCCTCCAAGGCTGAATGATGGAGGCTTGCTTGCAGGGGTTGTGCTAGGAAGACCACCGGCGAACAGCCCTCCGGCAGGCTTGGGTGTCTCTTGTGAGCCAGAGGTTGCAGGCGCTGCTCCACCAAAGAGTCCAGCTGGGGTTGATGGTGTCGCACTCTTGTTCGCGTCATTTGATCCGGCTGCGCCACCAAACAGACCTGTTGTGGGTGTAGAAGCACCCGCAGGCTTGGCTCCGAACAAACTAGGTGTCGTGCCGGAAGCTGGTGCTGCAGGCTTTGCTCCTCCAAAGAGCCCTGATCCAGATGTACTCCCACCAACCTGATTGTTCTGTCCACCGAACAGATTGGATCCTGGAGGAGGTCCCGCAGGTGTAGTCGAAGGCAAGAGAGATGTTTTATTTGCGGCGGGCGTGGCAGCGGGCGTTGAGCCTGTTATACACTGTTAGCGGTTGCATTGATATACATACAACAGAAGGTACATACCGGCCTGGGTACCGAATCCAAAAGATGGGGTGGTGCCTGTAGAAGTAGCTGGTGTGGCTCCAGTTGAAGCGCCTCCAAACAACGATGGCTTCGCTGCATCACCACTAGTCTTTCCTGCATTGCCGAAACCAAAACTTGGTGTTGACGATGCGCCTGCTGTAGCTCCACCACCGAAGAGGTTTGAACTTCCAGAGATTGCTCCACCGCCGCCAAACAATCCTGAGCCTGGCGTGCTTGATCCAGTATTGGTCGCGGTTCCAAACAAGGATGGAGATGAACTGCCAGTTGTGTTTCCTGCGCCACCAAACAGTCCACCCGCAGGCTTTGATGTGCCTGAGCTAGCGTTACCGCCGCCTGGCTTTGGAAATGTGAAGCCAGACATAGTTTTATTGGAAGTGCCAGCCGCAGAGAGCGTAGGTTGAAGTATGTTTGTAGTTATTGTAGATAGCTGTTTACCTAGATCGAAACTTGGGCAGAGATGAGTAATTGGCGCAAAGGATGTATCGCGACAGAAAGGCAACGCGAACCTGAGCGCAGAGAGTTAGAGGATTGCGATAAAGGCTTGCGCAAGTGCTCCGCGTCTTTCACAGGCGCGTCGATGTCGCAACCGCCAAAAGTTGGGCAAACAGCTGCATGGGCCATGCGCCACTCCTACCGGTGATACGTTGATCCAGCTTGAGCTACAGCGGGTCTGGAATCTGGAACGCTCGAATCCCCCGCGTGCCTGAAACTCAACGACAAGTTGTTACATGCACAAGAGCAAGGCGCAGCACTTCAACCTATCTTCCGATCGTCTTTGACTTCACTTCTTTCCTTTCAGTTTCCTACATCTTTGTTAAATCCACGTTAAATCCATTTCCGACTGTTCGCATACGTCAAGTGTATTTGAAGTAACAGCAATTTGAATATGGCTGACGAGCTTGCACCGCCTCGCAAGAGCGTAGAGCTTGAGGACCCTGGCGCAAAGGAGCTAGGTATGTAATGGCATATACTTCTTCTTGTCCTCTTCTAACTGCAAGCATAGTTGAATCAGGAGACGAGCATTTCTCAGATGCATCAGAAGGCAGAGTGCATGAGAAAGGTTTAGATGAGGGCCTTGAGCGGAACAGGGCTGAAGCGACATCACCAATTCCTATCACACGAGTCGAGCGTGTAGACGATGAGCCTGCCCATGGCGAAGTTCCCGGGACCGCTGCCTACAACATGCGAACGCAAGATGCTGTACCGGACGAAGTTGAGATTGTGCCAGACGGTCAGCGCAGTCGCAGTACTTCGCGAGTGAGCGCAAGTGATCGACCTCTTACGCCAGGGGGCACGCCTATCCCAAAGACAGTAGTAGAGAAGATCGACCCTGACCAGCCTAGCCACGGTGACGTGCCAGGAACACTTGCCCACCAGCAACGCCTCGCCGATGCTACGCCTGATGTCATCGTAAAAGTGCCCGAGCCTCCCAAACGTGACAACTTAGGTACGTAAGGCATTTCTTGGGTGCCTCCCTGCGTGCCGTTGACGGAAGAAGGATCGCCAACTGCCTCCATTGATAGGTTTCGAATAAACGATGACGCCAATATCACCGGAGACAATACTCCTTTTACAACAGACGACTTCCCCGAAGAGACACACGACCAGACAATAAGCGCTTTGGAAGGCGGTGATGTAGAAGAGGACGATGGGTTCGGCGATTTTGACGAATTCGAAGAGGGCGGTGAGGGTATTGACGACTTTGGGGACTTTGACGATGGGTTTCAGCAAGGTGAAGAACAGGCAGAGACTACATTTGACAGCCCCCAAATTCAAACTCCCGTACCCGCCCCTCCACCAGCACCGCTAGGTCCCGTAAGTGCAACAGCTCTAGTCCAAGCCGGTCAACCTTTCCTGTTTTGAAGCACGCCGTGGTGATGTCTCAACTAACTTTCAATGATATAGCCTGTTTTGGACTTTGCCAGACTTACCTCGCTGGAGGCCGTCATTGATGCAACACAACCCTACGTCAATGAAATATATCCATCTCCACAAAACTTACCAAGCTTATCAACGAACGAAGACACCCGCTCAATTTTCCATTCTGAGCGGAGTCACTCGTTATGGACACAGCTGGTTGCTCCGCCACCACTACAACCACCTGACTGGGTGCGTTCCAGGATACGACGACTCTTCCTTGTCTCCCTTGGAGTCCCTGTTGATCTCGATGAGATCTTGCCTGCCTCTAAGCAGAAGAAGCTTATCCTTCCTTCCATCAACATTCCTGGGGACAAGTCACCGCGCCCATCGTCAGATGGCCGCAACAACGCACTTGATCGTGTGAAGAGGGAGAATGCATCAAACACATCGGTAGACTCATCAAAGTCGAAGACAGAAAGGTCGCGAAAAGGGCCGCCACCACCTCCAGAGTTGGACCTTAGTGCCACATCAATGCTATGCGCAACGACAGAAGCAGCACTACTCAACTTTACAGATGATGAATTGAAGATACACGTCGACCACCTGAAAGGCTTACATCTTAGGGCAGAGCAGGTATTTGAGTACTGGCAGAAACAGTTGGAAAGCGCTCTGGGCGACAAAGATGCTTTTGAGCAGGTCATTGAAAGCTTAGTAGCACACGCAAAGAAGCTCAGGTAGCTCATGGCAACTAGAATTGAGAGCAAAATGAGCAAGTAATAATGCATAATTTCTGTACCAACAATTGTCCTAAGACATTAAGCATAACAATATGTAACCTTGAGTAAGTTCAGCCGTCTCGAGGATTATTCACCGGTCCTCGTACCGTACGTGAAAACGAGGAACCGAAAGAGATGCCAATTCAAGTCTCATGAAACAAGCTATTGGACCCTGATTTTACGGAGGTGGGCTCAATAACACGCTTCTTTGGTAGAGGCCCGCTATGCATCCTCACCACCCCACTGCATCGGCACTTCAGCCTTCCACGAATCCGCCTCGAAGCTGAGGATCAAGATCGGACATGTTTAGTGGAGCCTGAAGAGTTTAAAGATGAATTGTGATTTCTCAAACATGTTGAGAACGACAAATTCACCAAACACCCAACGTAAATCCTGGAGAGCGGTCAAACTGAGGATGTGATTGAAGATCTTGGTGGGGCTGCCACATGTCCATCTCATGCCGTAAGCACGCCCATTGGCCACAGGAACACGAGCAGTGTTCCGCGTGTTGCAGGAGCAAAGCGGAAGAATAGGTCTGCAGCCCAATATGCTTCGGCGACACAACGACACAACGACATGCTGTGCAAGGGATGATGAAACGGGGGTGAACACATATGGTCAGCGGATGGAAGAGGAACACATACAAGTGTGGAAATTCGATACCGCCTGAAATTGGCGGTGCAGTTAGGAGAGCGTATACGCTAGAAAGGGTTAGATCGGTTGCGGCGGCAATCTTCACCGAAAGGAGCACGTAAACGGGACCCTGGAGGTTTTAAACACACCAGAGCTTCGTATCAGCACCACCCATCCACCGTAAGGACGTTTGTGGCGACAAATTGCCCCTATTCGACACCCGGACTGAGGAATGAAGCGTTGTATTCGCTGTCACGGCATATTTCTCATTTGCAGAAACGGTCTTGCGGCATGGATAGCCCAAACAAGCGCTCACTATGCTGGCGGGGGTATATGCTGGCATGCTCAAAACGCCTTTGAAGTGAGATTCTTTTTGCTGGGGTATGCAGAGCCTGCGAATGAGACAAGATGACGTCGCATAGCATCTCCTCGGCGATGGCAATGCTGAATGGCAAAGAAACACCTCCTTGTTTGGGCGGGCAGCAGAAGGGCGTCGACCTTGAAATGCCCCTCCTCAGCACTGCTAATGTCGCGCCGAGTCTCTCCCACGCGCGCCGGCGGCTTGACTGGGTAGCGAGATGCCGGACAACAGCACTATGGGTGGCACCATGGGTGGCCGTGTAAGTGGTGGAGACAAGAGTGCCTCTCCTAACGCCTGTCATTTGAAGGCTAGCATACCGTAGCGAGGGCAGGTGGTCTTTGTGTTCTGTTCGTCCAGTAGAGGCATATCGGCGATTTCTTATCACAGAATATCGTCCTGCGAGTGTGAAGGCTTCTTGTCAGGCTTGTTCGCGAGTGCTCTCTCCATCTTCTCTCTTCTATCTGCGCTTGCTGTCCCTTCTCGCGTGGCATCGACTGCACTCCTGCACTCCTGCACTCTTGCACTTCTCCGCGTGCTGCATTCCCGCTAAGTACTCTCCGCGGTTATTGTCACGCCAGGCCTCTTTCGACAGCCCTTCCATCGCCGCCAGCACCCTTCTCAACGGGGACCTCCTCGTCCAAAGTCAGTGCACCGACTTACTGTCTCGCAATAATTTCTCAGCAGTCTCCTGTAGACTGGCAGCATTTCCTCGACTCCTGCTGCCCTTCCTCCTCTCTTTTAGTTCGAGACCTGCGAGGCTGCACGCGCCTGTCCTTCCCCGTCCTCAATGCTACACACATAGAACGTCGACACCCGCTTCCTCGCTGCAGCTATGGCTGCCGAAATATATTCTGGGCTCGCCGACTACATTCAGAACCTCGCCAGAGCTCATGACCCGGCCCGCGATGCCTCCTTCAAGGCTCAAGTAGCGGCAAACGCTGCAAAGGCCACGGCCAATACCATCGCCCTCCCTGGCCCTGACTGTGCAGAGAAGGCCCAGTTAGAACAAGAGATAGCGGCGCTCTGCGCGCGCATAGACTTCCTCGAACACAAGAGCAATGTGGTTGTCAACCATGGCGCTTTCCCCATCACACCTGCTGGCGAGCCTCCTGAAGAGGGTCTAATCTACACCCCTGCTGGACCCTTGCGCAGCACCAGCGCACCATATGACCGCCGCAGTTCAACCAAAGAGCAACGAGCGCTCTGGGTCAGTAACTGGCTTGCTGCAAAGGAGTCGAATGGCGACCACTCTGATGTGCCCGCAGCTGCTCTCACCGAGGAGCAGCTCAACTATCTGCGCGATCATCTCAACAAGCAGGCCGACCAAATCAAGAACCAGCGCGAGCATATTGATAACTTGAGCGCCGAAGTCAACAAGCAGCTGAACAACCAGAACATGGTCTTTGAGCACGGTATTGAGGATATTGGCGCCTTAAAGCGCGAGCTTGGCAAGCATCAACAGGCCAACTTGGCTTTCCAGAAGGCCCTGCGCGAGATTGGCGCTATTGTCACAGCTGTCGCTATGGGCGATTTGAGCAAGAAGGTTTTGATTCATGCTAAGGAAATGGACCCTGAAATCACACTGTTCAAACGCACAATTAATACCATGGTGGACCAGCTGCAGGAGTTTGCTAGTCAGGTCACCTTCTTGGCCCGAGAGGTCGGCACTGAGGGCAGGCTTGGTGGGCAAGCAAACCTTCCAGGTGTTGATGGTATCTGGGCTGAATTGACAGACTCTGGTAAGTTGTTTTTATGTAGCTACCAATCGGCCCGTTTGCTAACCGCCCATGAACAGTCAACGACATGGCCAAGAACCTTACCGAGCAGGTGCGAGAAATCGCCGTTGTCACAACTGCTGTGGCTCACGGCGACCTGAGCAGAAAGATCGAGCGACCGGCCAGGGGAGAAATCCTCCAATTGCAGCAGACAATCAATACCATGGTGGACCAATTGCAATCATTTGCGACTGAGGTCACAAAAGTGGCCAGAGATGTCGGCACTGAGGGCAAGCTTGGTGGTCAGGCCGAGATCGCTGGTGTTAAGGGCATGTGGAACGAGCTGACTGTCAATGTGAATGCTATGGCGCAAAACCTTACAACACAAGTACGAGATATCGCTCAAGTAACAACGGCCGTCGCACAAGGTAACCTCACTCGGAAGGTTGAGGCAGAATGTAAGGGTGAGATTCTGGAGCTCAAGAACACGATCAATCGCATGGTTGACCAACTGCAACAATTTGCACACGAAGTCACAAAGATTGCAAGGGAGGTAGGATCTGAAGGTAGACTAGGCGGTCAAGCTACAGTTCATGGCGTCGAAGGAACCTGGAAGGATCTGACCGAGAACGTGAATGGCATGGCCATGAATCTGACGACACAAGTGCGAGAGATCGCCGAGGTCACAACAGCTGTCGCCAGGGGAGATCTTAGTCGAAAGGTCAAGGCCGAAGTCCAGGGTGAGATTCTGTCTCTGAAGATCACTATCAACACCATGGTAGACCGCCTGAACACATTCGCCCAAGAAGTGAGCAAGGTTGCTCGTGAAGTCGGAACTGACGGCATCCTGGGTGGCCAAGCACAAGTTGACAACGTGGAAGGAAAGTGGAAGGACCTCACGAATAATGTCAACACAATGGCGCAGAACCTGACATTACAAGTGCGAAGTATATCGGAAGTCACACAGGCGATTGCCAAGGGAGACATGAGCAGGAGGGTCCATGTGGATGCTGAGGGAGAAATTCGACTGCTGAAGGACACAATCAACGACATGGTCATGAGACTCGATGAATGGTCACTCGCTGTGAAGCGTGTGGCTCGCGATGTCGGTGTCGACGGAAAGATGGGCGGCCAGGCAGATATCCGGGATATCGATGGACGATGGAAAGAGATCACCACCGATGTCAACACTATGGCTCAAAACTTGACCTCCCAGGTGCGCGCTTTCGGCGACATTACAAACGCTGCCATGGAGGGCAAATTTACACAAATCACTGTTGAGGCATCTGGTGAAATGGACGAGTTGAAGAGGAAGATCAACCAGATGGTGTCTAGTTTACGAGAGTCCATCCAGAGGAACACTGCTGCCAGGGAGGCAGCCGAGTTGGCCAACAAGACCAAGTCTGAGTTCTTGGCCAACATGTCTCACGAGATCCGAACACCCATGAACGGTATCATTGGCATGACACAGCTTACGCTCGATACCGACCTTACACACGCACAGCGAGAGATGCTGACAATTGTCCACAACCTGGCTGGCCAGCTTCTGACCATCATAGATGATATCCTCGATATCTCCAAGATCGAAGCGAACCGCATGGTTATGGAAGAGATTCCATTCTCGATCCGCGGCACAATATTCAACGCGCTCAAGTCGTTAGCCTCAAGGGCAAATGAGCGCAAGCTGAACCTTGCGTACGATGTTTCTTACAAAGTACCAGACTACGTTATTGGTGACTCCTTCCGGTTGAGACAAATCATCTTGAACCTTGTTGGAAACGCCATCAAGTTTACTGAACGTGGAGAAGTCAAGGTTGCCATTAGTATGGCGCAAGAGCAGGATTGCGGTCGGGACCAGTACGTGTTCCAGTTTGCCGTCTCTGATACAGGAATAGGCATTCGTGGCGACAAGCTCAACCTGATCTTCGACACTTTCCAGCAAGCCGATGGCTCAACAACCAGAAAGTTCGGTGGTACTGGTCTTGGATTATCCATCTCTAAGCGTCTTGTAACGCTCATGGGTGGTCGCATGTGGGTCGAGTCAGACTTCGGCAAGGGCAGTGTGTTCTATTTCACATGTAGAGTTCGTCTCGGAAACCCCGATATCAGCGCTATCCAGCCCAACCTCAGGGCTTACAACGGCCATACTGTCATCTTTATTGATCAGGGCCACACCAACTTCTCGGAGCAAGTGGTCGATCACCTCAAGACCCTCAATCTCGTCCCCATGGTCGTCAGCTCGGTAGAAGAAGTACCAGCATCAGACAAGAGGACCAATATTGCTTACGACTGTGTTATTGTCGACAATGACGCCACGGCACGAGAACTGAGGGGTGCAGATCGCTTCAAGTATATTCCACTTGTAATGCTCACACCTAGAGTAGCGATAAGCCTTAGGTCTGCTCTTGAAAACGGTATCTCAAGCTACATGACCACACCTTGTCTGCCAATCGATTTGGGTAACGCGCTCATTCCAGCACTGGATGGACGTGCCGCACCTTTGGTATCTGACCATTCGAAATCTTTCAACATCCTACTCGCCGAAGACAATGCGGTCAACCAGAAGCTTGCTGTTCGCATTCTAGAGAAGTACCACCACAGGGTTACTGTGGCTAACAACGGCCTGGAAGCATTCCAACACATCCAAAAGAAGCGCTATGACTGCGTTCTTATGGATGTGCAAATGCCTGTGATGGTAAGTCGATGTGGTATAGTCTTTTATGCAAGTTTAACTAACAGAAACATAGGGTGGTTTTGAGGCTACAGCAAAGATTCGTGAGTGGGAGCGTGAAAACGGTATTCCATCAACAGCAGTCATCGCCCTTACCGCCCATGCCATGGTAGGCGACCGCGAGAAGTGCCTCGCGGCGCAAATGGATGTAAGTAGCTCCCATAGCCTATCACCTCACTACGTACTCACGACAGCAGGACTACCTCTCGAAGCCTCTCCGCCAAAACCAGCTCATCCAAACTATTCTCCGGTGTGCGACCATGGGTGGTGGTCTCTACGACGCCTCACATTCAAAAGACAACCTCCAAACTCCCACACTTGGTCATGCCGATACTTCCCCCAGTGCAACGCCCTCGAAACGCCCACAACTCGAGGCTCGCGGCTTCACGGAACGCGGGCCAGCAGCGGCTGAGAGCCCAAAACTCCTCGCTGCTGACCAGACAGATGAGTCTCCGCAAGGGGTACTGTTAAGGTCCTTCTCCGACACGCATTGAACGGTGCTGATGAGTGGCAGTTGCTTCTGAGAAGCCATAGTAGCTGACTATCTTCGGACAAGAGGAAGAGGGAGAAAGGAGACGATGGGGAGGGCGAGGAACCCGAGACTAAGAGATCGAGGGTCGAGGAGCTCGAGTGATTCTTCCTCTTGTCTCTAGAAGATGGTTTTAATCACCAGAGACGATACCCCAGGCATGGAAATACTGCATATAGGCAGTTGCGAATGGATGAGTTATGTGGATGCAGACCATTCCAGCATTGGATGTTCTTTGGCGAGATGCGGCGTTCTTGTTGTAGCATTGATACAATTTGGGGTGCGGACAAGGGTGCATCCCTATTGACCTGTTTTGTACTGCATATCGCGTGGAGTTTGCGTGCTTTGTTTGCGCAGATGCTGGTACCATATCTTACTCTATTGTTTATTCGTCGCGTAGCTATTGCTTCCTTTGCGCTTCCAAATCTTACAGTCACTCGTGAACACACATGTCACCTCTGCCTTCACATTACTGGAGCCTTTGCTCCTCTAGAATTGTGTGGATGGTTCTAATGCAACAAAGAGGGTAACCTGCATGGTGTTCCATGCGTGGTTTTTGCTCGATGTGGAAGAACACCGTACTGAACCAGGATCTTCGGTTTACAAGTACAGTAGCATCTCAGCAGGCGGATCGAGCGCACGTTACTTGGGTCAACATATCATATCGAGATCGATTCTTAGTTCAGCACGGGTTTAAACTATTGCCACACTGCACTTGATCAAATCTGTACGCCACGTTCATGTTCTGCACATGTTCCACCGATAGTAATAGGAGGGGAGGGGGGAGGGTTTCTCTCTTCAAGTTCAACGCTTTGTACCCTCCTCGCCTTATTCTCAGGTACCATCCATCATCAGTCCTCCAACCCTGGCGCCGGTTGGTTTCGCCGAAAGCTTTGGAGATCCTGCGCTTACGGCGTCCTACCTACGCGAGTAAGCTAAAGCTAGCTACGGCACCGAGCAGAAGAAGCATTGCACTACGTACTTAGCTTGTATTTGCAATTTCGGTATTGCAAGTGCGTACCAACTGTGTTCGTGAGCAAGATTCATCAAGTCATTCTGCGGAGTGCGCGGAGTCGATAGTGAACCACAGTCTTGCAGGTATGAAGCACAAGTCTATGCTGATTTCCTCCAAACCCTGGAAAGAGTTCAAATCATATGTTCAAGGCTCTTTCTCTCTCTCTGTGCGCAGCCCTTACAAGCAGGACCGAATAAAGAAACTCTATAGAAGCGCTTATCCTGACTCGCCGTGCATAGCGGCCCCTAGCACGTGGCACCGGCTGCAGAAGGTACATCCGAAGCGCAGTTCGCACCCGTGACATTGCCTGCAGGTTTGCCGCTAGTTTCCGTGCAGATGCTGACTTCGGTATTTCTGACGACTATGCAAAGAAGGTAGCGGTGAGGCCTAACGTGTCGGAGCTACAGCTCTACTGCATATTTGTTTGTTGGGCATGTGAGAGGGCGACGGTGTTGTGGTAGGTGGGTAGGTAGGTGGGTAGGTAGGTGGAGGAGTGGACTCGGTTTCTACCGAGCGCAGTTCACATGAGCTTGAAGAGCGAGTACTGCGGACTGTGACAGCGAATCAAATGCACTAAAGCGTAAGAATCTGTGGCGGTTGCGTTGCGAAGAAATGTCGATACCACTGCATGCAAAAGCGGACATCACAGAGCGGAACGGAAGCAATCCACCATCATCCACCCATCAGTCAAGCTGTCACGAAGCCATAAGGTTCCACAGTGCACAAACAGAAACACTTTGCTGGCAGAGGGAAGGGTGGGGCATCACTCCTGGCCCACAGCACCTGTGCCAACTCCTGCTTCTTCCCGCACACCGGCGAGCATCTCAAGGCAGAAGCATGCTCATGCCATAGCCAGATCGAGATAGGTCCGAGTATAGTCATTGAATGGCAACGATCGCAATTTATCGATATCCAAATCGGGCTCAATGAAAATCGTTCGGTAGGCGCCGAACACAAAAGCCTAAATGTTGATTCAAGTTCGCTGTGACGAATGGTGTTGTGAAATTTGGCGTGACAGGCGGTGAACGACAGTAAAATTGCGTGTGGACAGTGCGATCGATTGAACTATGTGATGCGGGCCTCTAAGTTGTCTACTGACACGTTTCACAGTCGGTGACTTCCTCCTGCCAAATGGAAGCGATTCCAGCATTCCAATAACCTTACATAGCCGACGAGTGCATGTTGTACTCGCCTTGCTGTAGGTTTTGACAAAGCATCTCTCTTTCCGTCTAAATCCTGAGCCACACAGATGGGTACACTTGAAGCGTCCATACTCCTAGAACGCCAAAATCGCCATGATGTAAAGCAAACGCAGTAGCACAAAAAGTGCCGTGGTATAGTTGTTTGAGCGAGTAGTGAAACAATGGCTCGGCAAAGCCAGATCCCGTAGGGATTGTCGAATAGAAGTTACAGGTGTTGAAATGTGGTAACACAGGGAGCAGATGTGTGCTGAATCGAATCAAGTGACGCCGACGGAACCCATGCCGTTATGCAACGCTCGTAAACGCAGTCAATTGATGAGGTGGATGTGTGCGGAGTTAGTGTGTGAGGCAGTAGATGATCATGATGCTCGTGTAGTGAGGATTGTTAAGGCGTGTCGCGTCGATGATGCGATGAGGTCCTGGTGGAATGCCGACTTGGTATGCTCCGCGACCCCAGCCATCGTGGTAGGCGATTAGCCTAGGGGCTGGGAGCTCTGGTTGTTATTTGATAATTCGTCCTTTGCCCTTGATTTTGTTGTTCTTTCCGGCGCCAGATGATGTGAGTTTGCTAGTCTGCATGAGCTCGCCAATATATCTGTACAACGTTAGAAGAAGGGTCAACCACAACAACAGATACGTGGGAAGACGTACGACTGCAGAAACTTGTTGCCGCCCTCGAGCTTCTCGTGTTCCGACCTGACGACCTCTACGCGGTCGACAATCTCCATAAGACTAGCTTGGAGTTGCTTGGCTTGCCTGGAGGGGAAACACGTTAGTCATCAATTCGAGGATGGCGGGCGACACTTCATTGCGACACAACAAGCCGTGTGCAACATGAATAGGGTCGTCGCTAGACACCACAAGTGCTGCTGTGTCTGCGAGAAACTGTCGAATAGCGGTAGTACTCCAATGACAACTTACTCTATCAAAGCCTGTCTGGCGTCCTGGCCCATTTTCTCAATCTCCTCGCTGCTACGTCGAGGGCTCATAGTCCTGGCATCTCCATCATCATACTCTTCCTCCTTGAGCTCAACGTGAGGGCTATCGCGCGGTATTATGATTGTGCCGCTTGACTTCCTGCTTCCCAGACGAGGCCGCAGCGTGGGGTCACCGGTCTTTGGCTGGTCCTGGTCGCTGACCGAACCGGCGGATGAGATGGTGCTCATGTCGTCTGGATATGAGGACCGGCGATCAACGTCGAAGACTGCGACGGTCGGGTAGGGAACAGATGTAAACTGCTCCGACATCTCAGGAACAGATGCAGTGATGCGGCTCTGTAGTAAAAGTTGAAGAGGTGTGCAAGATTCGGCAGGAACGGCGCCGTTAGATCAAGTGGACAGGCGCCAAGATAGGAAAGTGGGTGATGTCGAGGGATGAGGACTTGTTAGAGAGCCCCGCTAGGAGCGCTATTCCACTTTCAATATCAAGGGTCCTCTGCTGGCAGAAAATCGGATATAGTACCCCCTGCTGCAAGGTGCGGTCGGAGTCTCGGGTACTGCTTTGGGATGTGGGTAGCTGGGTGGTGTAATGCGATGACGCTGCCTGCCGAGCCCGGTGTCCTCGTGGTGGCTGCAGAGTGCTGGGTTTACCTGTGAAAAGGGGCTATAGGAGAAGCTCTGGCTGCATAAGGCGGTGGAAGAAGATGAAGGGACGACAAGACGAGCAGAGCAGATATTTGCGCTATCAGCCGAACACATTCATTGCTTCACCAGTCATTCACGAACAAACACTCGCCAGTCAGGTAACTCCAAGGTTTGATCATGTCGATCGCTTCAAGCACCAAGAACAAGAGCCCACTCAGAGGGGCTGAAGGACAACCAGTGGCAAGCTAAATTTTGAGTCAACAGCAGCGCTGGCAGACAAAACTGCCAGGGAATCGGGCGTCTGACGATGGTTACAGCCGGGCGGCCTCTCCTGTATTGTGGACTATCTCTGCCCGTAACAGTGAAGCCGCTGCCCGCATTCTGATCGTCAGTGCTTGCAACCGCAGTTGTGAAGGCTGAGCGTTGATGACGTCTGAGAGATTGCATTGCTAGCCGCAAACAATGTAAGATTGCCACTCATCCAACCTTGCCTTGTCTCCACAGCGGCGCCGCAACCATGTCTGTCGCACCAGGCGACGACTTTGACATCATGCCGTTCTTGCCGGGAAGAAAAGCATTGACTTGCATTCTACCTGCGTATCGTTGCCGTTGCTGTACAGAAGCCCCGGACGACTTTGCGCCAATCAGCATCTCTCCAAATCGAACTCCTCCATGATAATGCTTGGCAGACGCTGCCCTCTTTCCTCCTTGGGGCCAACCTTCACCACCAATTACTCTCCAAAACACTTATACCATTCTTGTTACGCGGGAACGCTCCGTCAAGTATGCAGCATTCCACCTTGTTGGTACTGGGGACAACCATATTTTCAGCACACTACTCTCGCTACTACAGAGAAATTTTATTTTGCTTCGTCTTTTGACTGCCAAAACAATGGGTCACAGTGTCCACGCGCACCCCACCTCATCCTGTATCGCTGTTGGCGGCTATGAGCGCAGATCATCGTTGCCGTCTTCTACTCTTCGGTCAATATGTGTGGGATTGTCACATGAGTTGGACCCTGCGGCATTCGTTGTAACTCAGCCTACCACACCTAAGACTACGGTTATAGACGATCTCTTCGCTGCTGCTCTATCCAGTGATTACAGTGGATGGCTTCCTAGTCACCAGCCTCTCTTACACGTTTTCGACGCATGTCCGCCGTTCTGACAGCCTCCATCCGAGTTCTCGTACGATGCAACAGCTAATGACGAAAGTTCGTGTTTGATCACCGTGTAACCTGGGAGCGCTTGCAGTCATCCATCATCCCGCCCATTCGACGAATCTTGTCGCCGAGCCAAGGCCTGTAAACTCGTGGGAGTGAGCGGATTACGCCACTGGAGGGAGTTTCTCCCGATTCCCCTTGCCTATGGAACAATTGTCGCACTTCAGTGCCGCTCACACTTCTTTTTCTCTTTGTTCGGGCGTTTTGAGCAACAGTGATCGTCACGTTGTGACGATACACACCGGAAAGCTTGTCTTTGATATGTCACTTGACTACGGCCTGACGCCCGGAACCTTTTCTTCTTGGTACAGTTTACGACAATCCCGTCTTAAATAATCGCTCATACAGGTAAGACTATGCATCAAAGGCCCGAGCGAGGTGACCGCCTTTCTGCTCAATGGCGATCTCGAGAAAGATGAAGATGTTGCATGAGGATAGGCACAGTAGCCTTGTCTTCTTAGGCTTATGTCAAGCGAATGTTAAGAGAGAACCCGGGTTTACGTTTCACGTATTCCAAACCGGCCCGAAACGAGCGTCCACTTAGTAGCTAACCATATACTCGGAACAACTGTCAACCATTTGTATCGCTGCAGAACATCTTTCTCCGCACCCACAGACAGTAAAACTCGAGCGAGTTGCCATTTGTAGATGGACGGGTCAATTCCCGCCAATGAGATTTTTGTTGCAGATTGCCGCCCCCCTCATGACACTGGAACCTATTTTGTACGGATTATCTGCCAAGCATCGATGGAGGCAGGGAAACGCTCAAATGAACGAGTCAATCCCAACTTTATGGTGAATTAAGACTGAATGGGAGCTTAGCAATCGGCGACGCCAATCCTTTCACCGTAGGCCTCAGGTTGTATCATTTGTCGAGTAGCAACGATATATGCTGTTTTTGTTTAAATGACGCCATATCCAGAAGATCTTCGGGCGAGGCTAACAACACCAAGACGCAATCAGTAGGTAACCACTGTTGCACTTTTGGTCTTACGGTCTACCAAAAGCAGTCACAACATACTGCTTCATGTAGACCACTTGCGACATCGAAATTGCGAGACACCTCCCAGGTCATCCCAACATTCGTCTCATGACCTATCACTACCTTCACGACACTGAGTCCATCATCTAGGAACAGGATCGCATCTGACAAAAGCAAGCACATCGAGTCGGAATGCAACGCAATCCCCACATTTTTACAGTGCCTACATTGTCTCGGCATGATCCTACTTCAAGCAGCTAATTCATCTACACACACAATAGGTGTCCCACAATAGAGGCCCTCGCTTCAACCTCTACGTACCAACAGCCACATCGGCATTGCGCGTCTCTACACAAAATTGACTCATTTCCAAGGTTAGACATGGTATTTCGGCGCTTCTCTTCACCTTCATCGGGTGTGCCTGATACCGAACGGGTCAATATGCACTATGCGTAACCCTTCTAAGCTCATACTAACCTATAACAGACTGACTTCGGCCCGAACATGGTCCGCAGGGCTGAGCCTGTAAAATGGTCTCAATACAGGATTGGATGGAGAACGCGAGTCAAGTAGCTAGGTGTTATCCACGCGTTGTAGGACCGGACAGGAAGCGATCGAATAGAATGTCGAGTAAGACGGCAGGTGTCGTGTATAGGTGTGGCGCGCATCGTGAAGCGGTACCGGCGAGTGAAAGACGCGATATGGCATGACGATATTCAGTGAGTAAAGGTCAGCGAAGTAAGGCCGATGAGGGAATTAAAAATGGCAGATGATGTCAGATACAAGGACCGAGAAGTCGGAAAGATGAGGGGGTAGACGATAGAGTATCGTCGAAGAAGTGGAAATTTTGAACACGAAAATGGCGTTTAGATTACCAGTCCTCCACATCGCCTATGACACAATCTATGATCTTATATCACAGTTCAACGCCACGCAAGCCATGGCAGAATCTCCACCTCCGTTCGTTGTGCAAGATGCCATTGCTAAATGCCTACTCCTTCCTCACCGGCCTTCCATCATTGATATCCCCGTATTTTGGATCTTCATAATCTCCAAAGCAAGCGTAATCATAATCTGCCAACTCAATCTGCTCCTTTTGCACTTTAAGGAAAGTCTCCATTTCGCACCACCCGTCATCCCTGTCTCCACATGCTTTCAAACTCCTGCCCAATGGGATAGTCCGCTGGTTAAGAATGAAGTGTACGTAACTCGTCGGCTTCCCATCAAGGTAGATTTCCTTAGAGTGGCGGTTCGCGTTTACGGGGGCAGGCGCTTTGATGACTTCAATGTCGAGACGACCGGCAAAGGGCTCGATGTAACTCAATATGAACTCGCGATCCTTCTTGATTGCGTTAGTGGGAAGGTATTCCGCGAACTGGGTCAGACCGAAAGCAACGAGGATGCTGATAATATTTGCGTCATGGCTAAAGTCGAGGTTCAGGTTTTGATCGACGGGGAAGGTGGAGGTGTTGTTGTCAAGGGTGGTGTTGATCTGTGCAGATTGGTCTACAATTACGTGATGTTGCATGCGCGCGAGGACTTCCTGGACATAGCCGATGCCAATGGCTCGACCGACGGGCGATGCAAAGGCGGTTCCTGCGGTAAAGGCGATGTCGAGTGCATACTCATAGCCTTCCCATTCTTCATACGTGAACAGGCTGCACCAATGGGAGAACCCAAGTCCGACTGTTTCATATGCGCAGAGTGCTTGTGCGTTGTAGGTATCGCTGATGGTCCAGTCCAGATCTCCAGTGATGTTGTCCGTAAAACGCTTGTGAGCGTCAGCAAGGTACACGTTGACCCAGTCCATGAGTGCATTTCGAGCCATGCCCCAGCTGGAACGATTGCATTGCTTGTATCCAGCCAGTGTATTATTGTAGCCTGGAGACTCAATCACCAACTCTAAAGTTGCGTTCTGAGTCCAACCCAGTCCGAAGAAGCCTGCCAGAAAGTATTCTGCTGACTCGTACATACGACGCTGCGTAGTACTCCTGACCACAATCTTGCTGCCGTTATTGGGGTAGAGATGGCCATACTGATAATAGTGAAGAGTACCGGAATTGAAAAGCTCTTGCTTACCCACGGGCACAAGAATTTCGCCGCCAAGCCCCCAGGTCCAGTAGTTAAGGAAGTCCAAAGCGCCATGGCCAGCGAATTTTCCAAGGGCCGCTGTAAGTTTTCTCCCAAGTGTCCACTCAGCGGCATCGCCGCTGAACTCCGGGTACCGACTGCCATGGCGATGCACCATATTGAGCCAACTCACATTGGCACCGGGTGGAATCGCATATTCGTCAACCCCAAAACCACGAGGATTAGGGAAGTAAGGGCTGATGTTGGCCAGACTCTGAAAGATGTTTCGGCCCTCTGCGTTGGCAATAGGCACTTGAGTCTCCAGTGGCGCATTTGGTATGTAGGAAACTCCAACAAAAGGTGCTATATTGGTCTGGGCCAGATAAGGTGCATCGCCAGTTTGCGTGGGTCCTAGCAAAGGTTCAGAACACATAAAGCATTATGATATGTGAGACTTACCTGCGAAGTGGCCATCGTCTGTGACAAAGTAGTCAGGAAGACCAGATGTTTTGGTCGTTGGTGTGGCTAGGAGTTGCTCAACTGGAATTCTGATAAATAGCAATCATGGCACTTACGCTTTAAGCCAGCATTTTCACCAAGTATAGGCTTTTGCGCCCCATGAGCGCCCCTTCATGATCGATCAGTAAACCAAAAATTGAGATACGGTGACGTCAACGTCGTGAGCAAATCTCGTACTTAAAGTTGAGCAGCTGCAGGGACAATTCAAGCAGCCCGTGCATGACTGTGTACTGGAGCGTCTGTCCCTACTGAAGGTGCGGAAGTGCTAGTATCAAGAGGTATTTACGTGCCTCTTTGTCTATGAATGAACACTCCGCGTCGGCAACAGACTTGTCACAGCTCTGCGACGTTATGTAGATTTTCGACACGTCCAAGGTTTGGCGGAGCTTGGGCCAATCAAGCGCTAGAAACGACAGTGACGACATCATAAATTAATGCTGGAAGCGTCTAAGCAGAACAAACTCAACCTTTACAAGAGCACAACAAATGTGATTGATAGAATCAACCAGGTCCTGCATGGAAACACACTCATAGCCCAGCTGGGTCAAGATCCAAGAAAATCTACCTTTGTTCCACACTAATATTGGTGGAGGAGGCACAAAATTATTGTCCACTAAGAAGCATATTCGAGATATTCGAGACATGTCATAACCCAGGGACAAAGGAAGGCTACTGGCGAGTTGAAGAAATACGTTTGGGGTATGAGTCTTGGTACTGTAGCTTAGCAAGCTTGTTCTTTTAGGAATAGGTTGGTACTATTTGGATAGGTGCATGTCAGGTACCTATTCTAATCCCCCCTAATCACAGTAATTTACATCCATCATCTAGCCCTCTGCCTCAATCTCGTAGGCATTGGACTTGTGCTTAGGCTCGAACTTGAAGTTGGGGTGTGCAGGTCCAAGAAACATCTCACTGAGCTTGATCCAGTCCTTGTAGTTCTCACTTGCCATCAACGTCTCCAAGTCATCTCTGCCCTTAAATCTTGGTGGCCGGTCCTGGATGTTCGGCGGCAGGTGCTCGAGCAAGCCCACAGGTACGTACCGGTGAGCGAAGCTGAGCCATTCAAGTAAGAAACGACGTGTTGTGCCAATACCCATCTCATCAGAGCCCCAGGTTTGCAGACCGTACTTAGCGAACTTCTCGATGTAGGTCAGGCGTTCAGTAGCGGACTTGTCGAGATACTGCCCCTTCTCAATTTCCTCAAAAATCCAAGGTTTGATCAGCGCGCCACGACCGATCAAGACAGAGTCGACACCGGAGTTGTTGATGTTGTTATAGTAGTCTTCGTGAGAGTAGCAGTCACCGTTGCCGATAAAATACACATGGCCGCCATTGGCAAGGTCGCGAGGATCAGCCTCAGCAATTGTATCTGTTCGTGCGTCTTTCTCGCTCTTAAGGCGCTTGATCAGCGACGCACATTCGGCAATGTATGACCAGTCCGCACTTCTAGAATAACGCTGCTGTTTACTCCTACCGTGAAGGGTAATAGCAGCGATACCTGAGGTACCCTTACCGGATTGAACAGCCTCATAACCGCCAAGGACCAGACGTTTGATTAATTTTGTAGCGGTGGGATTATTGTCCTTCGTGCCCATGCGGATCTTAACGGTGATAGGGGTCTCCTTTGACACGTAGGTCATGCCGCGCAAGATGCTCTCGAGTTTAGAATCCTGATCCAAAAGCGCAGAACCAGCTCCCTTTTCGCAAACAAGGTTGATGGGGCATCCGCAATTCAGGTCGATGGCTCGCAACTTAGGGCAGTGATCAGTCAAAACCTCTACAGTCTTCGCAGCTAGCCATGGCTTGTTCGCTGCAATCTGGGCGCCAAACTTCATATCGCTAGCGTTGTCGTAGCCTTGAACGACCGTGTTCTTCTGAAGGAACTTCGGTGGGCTAATTTCTGACTCGTGTGCCTTCATGAGTGCCCACTCGCCTCTTTCGCCCTGGATCAAAGGCATGCCCATAGCCATTTCACTCCATGTGATTTGACAGCCAAGATCTACACATAGCCTGCGGTATGGCATATTCCCTTGAGTTGTGAGAGGTGCCAGGCTTGGTGTCTCTGGACCATAGTATAATCTTCGCTTCTCAGAAGGTCTGAACGGCGCTTCCACGTACTCTGCCCTTCGGGCTTCTTTCTCTTCTTTCAAGGCTTCATTGTCGCCTGCTGCCGAGTCGAACATGGCACGCTCGTTGTCTTTGTTAGAGTCAATCCACTTCATGTACTGATCAGAACGTGGCGTATCGATCTTCCGCTTTGCGAGGCCAATCTTGACATCTTTGGATACAACATTCGCAACATCAACCTCATCTTCAAGGTTGACCATTGTCGATGTGCGTTCGGAGTCCTCGATCAAAACCAACTCCTTTCTCCCATCTTCGGTATCGCGTTCCTTAGAGTGGCTGCCAATAAATCGGCATTTCCAACCAAGATGGCAGTATCCTTTGACCTCGTAAATTGGGCACTTGCCGTTGAAAGTAGTAAGATCTTCTCGGCGGCCCTCCTTTAGATACTTGCGAAGGTCGTGTTCAAATCTACACTTGTCGCCAAAGCTACACTCCTTCGGGGAGAACTCATTACTCAACATTCGAGTCCCGCACAGTGGCAATTTGTCGCGAGAACTGCCAAACGTTCGACTGGTGTTCTGGCCACCTTTTTGCTTCTTGTTGTTTTTGTCTTTCTTTCCTTTACCACCGCCGTCACGCGCATCACCCTTGTGATAACGATCATCTGCGGCTTCAGCTGCATCATCATCTACAACTGCATCCTTTGTTTCAATCTTGGCGCCAGTGCGGTGAATTAAGTATCTACCATGTATTAGCAACTGTACAATAAAACTTCAACCATACGACTAACTCTGCCTTGATAGGCGCAACACCCTTCTGACGTTTGGCGGCACCTTCGAGAATATCACCATTGGGGCTGTTGCTTCTTGCTCGTTTCTTAACTTCACTGTCGCCACTGTGTGCGCCATTGGGATCTAATGGAGCGGTTGCACCAGGCAGTGGTTGACCAGACAAGCTCTCGACCTTTTCGCCATCCATTGCAACTGATTTAAGTGAAACAATGCTGTACGCTGCTTCCACGGACGATGCTGGTATCGCGATCTTGCGTTTGGACAAAGTAATTTGACAAAAGTGAATGCAAACCTTGCTTGAAGCGGTCTAGACTCATCAGCCACAGGTCGCGCCCGCGCCCGCGCCCGTCGCCCGGACCCGGCGGTCGTCGCTGCTACGTCACCTAGACACCGTTCACAAGCTAGGCACACAGGATACAATCCTGCGTCGCACTCCTGTTCCTTCTTCTTTCTCATTCAACCCACAACATCCCCAGCTGTTCGCACGCACCGATCTCCTTCCAGGAAGCTACCAAACACCTCTCTCCTACTTTTCGTTCAAGATTGTTGCACATAACCCCGCCAATCCACAAACAATCTCAACCCCTGGTAACAACAGAGCTACGTTGCAGATATGACGCTCTACTACAGTCTTGTAAGTTTCCGTACCCTACGAATACATTCGTTAGACAGCAGGTGCTATTGAGAGACCCTTCAATGGCATACTTCTATGGTGCAGCGCCCGCGTGTCCTTTTCTACTACCCCTCATCGGATACATGATGTGGCCCATGTGCTTACTTTTGCTCTTCCTCCAGGTCTTCCTCCTTCTGGTGACGGAGATGCTCATTTTCTGTGCTCTCATCATCCCGCTACCGTTCACCTGGCGCCGTAAGCTCTTTACGTTTATTTCTGAGAGCCCTATCGTGGCGAAGCTCCAGTATGGCATGAAGGTAAAGATTCTCATCGTGTACAGCAAGGGACAAGTCTGATGCTGTTACAGATCACATTTATCTTCATCCTCATCCTCTTCATAGACAGTGTCAATCGTGTCTACCGCGTCCAAGTTGAGTTGTCTAGCTTCGGCGGCAACCCCCAGCAGGGGGGGTAAGCAGTGCATAGCCTGTATCGCACAATTTCTGGCTAACATAGTCCGTAGACAAGCTAGCCTCGGTGGCATTGAGCGCATGGAGGTCCAGGCACGCAAGTTCTATTCACAGCGCAACATGTACCTTTGTGGTTTCACCCTTTTCCTTTCGCTCATCCTCAATCGCACCTACGTTATGATCCTCGATGTTCTTCGTCTCGAGGAGGAACTCAAGACCTACAAAGGTGAAACTGGTACCAAGAAGGGGTCTTCGCTCAAGGACGTTCAGGGCGGCGCTGGTGAGGTTGGCAGGCTCAAGAACGAACTCGCTGCCAAGGATCGCGATATGGAGAACCTCAAGAAGCAGGTTGAGAACATGCAGAAGGAGTACAACCGCATGGGTGACCAGGTTTCTGGCAAGCAGTAGATGACAGGTGGACTGCTGAGCAGGTACAACAAATACCGTTCTAGGCAGTGCTGACGCGGTGAAGACCGCGTAATTTCAGATTCGGTGTACCTGTCTCATAATGGTCAGGAAGACTTGTCCAAATATGGGCCAAAAACTCGGGCAATCTAAGGGAGTGGAGTATCAGCACAGCGTGTCGATATGCGGGGGATCGTATTACTTCGCTTTTGTAGTGCTATAGCACGATACATGGTGAGCATTGGTTCAATGGTTAAGCAGTATCGCATTCTTAGAAGTATTAGCCTCAAAATTTGTATTATTCGTGAAATGCTTGTTCCTAGTCATCCTGCAATCACATGTGTTGTCCTGTGCCGTCCCAGGTACGTACCCTTAACTAAACGCGGCCCCATACATATGCATCGCTCTTACACACATATCTAAGAAACCACGGGAGACCAAGGAAATCGAGCCGATCATAACCAACCTGTGCCTAGGTTATTGCTTGACAATGTTGAACAACAATGAAGCTGCTGCACGGTTCCTAAACTGCCCCACGCCAACCGCCTATGAAGCTCCCTACGTAGCTCCTCCACCGCCAAAGAACCCTGTGATCAAAGGCACAGCTTTGAACTACCTTGGAACTCTGTAAGTGTCTGGAGCTCCCATGTACGCACATATGTATTTACTGGTAGAAATAGCGTTGCTGCCGTACCTGGACTGCCTTATCTACTATGGAACAATGCTGGCTTCAGCTCTCTGCGCAGCTGCAAAGAGCTTGATGACATCGACCCTCGATACGACCCGACAGTGATCCCAGTTTCAGTTTCTAAGGACCATGCACCGAGTATACCCAGCAATGTAAACGAGCTGCGAGTAACGCCTATAAATACAAGAAATCGCTTCTACACAGTTGCCGACTTCCATAATGCCTATAGAAATGGCACGCACACGCCTCTCGATGTTGTTGAGACTCTGCTGCCACTCATACGGAGAGATGTTGCACAACGCTCGCGTCACTCTACCTCGTTCATGCCAAGCCAGATAGAGCTTGTTCGTCAGGCCGCGGAGGCCTCGACCAGAAGATGGAAGGAAGGGAAGCCATTGAGTATATTGGATGGGGTGCCTTTCGCCGTGAAAGACGACCTTGAGGTCAAGGGCTATAAGAGGTACATCGGCACTAGCCATGACTATACCAACGGTAAAGAGCTTGAAGCAGAAACGAGTTGGTGTGTAAAGAAGGTCGAAGAGCAGGGTGCTGTACTTATCGGCAAGCTCAATATGCACGAGTTGGGTATGGATACTACAAACAACAACCCTATATGGGGCACTCCACTGAATCCATACCACGAGCAATACTACACTGGAGGCTCGTCTGGAGGCGCAGCATCCGCCGTAGCAGCTGGGATCATCCCCTTCGCAATAGGCTCAGATGGCGGAGGTTCAGTACGAATTCCGTCGAATTATTGTGGGCTTTACGGTCTCAAGACCTCACACAACCGCGTGTCCACGGCTCCCATGGCAAATGCAGGGAAGTCTGTTACGGTGCGAGGCCCTCTGGCAAGCAGTATGGCGGATCTTGAAGTTTCGTATCGCGTCCTTGCACAGCCAGACCCTTCCAACTACCCATCGTCTGATTTCAGCCCACCGAAACCATTTGCAGGACCTCGTAGCAAGACACTCGGTATCTGCAAGTCGTGGTTCGACCGCGCAGATCCTCCTGTCCAAGATGCGTGCTACTCAGCTCTGCAATACCTACAATCCGAGCTCGGCTATCAAATCGTCGACATTACAATCCCGCTTCTGCATGAAGGCCAAATCGCACACGCCATGACCATCCTTGCTGAAGGTGCTGCCGGTCACAAGACATCGGTCTATGAACTCACACCAGCCAACAGAATCCTCATGAGCGTGGCCCGCCAGACGCCCGCAACCGACTTTCTTCTTGCCCAGCGTGTTCGCAACATCATCATGGAGCACCTCGCCTACCTCTTCGAACAACACCCAGGCCTCATTATCGTTACGCCTACAACTCGCAATGCTGGCTGGCCCATCGAAGAAGCAGACCTGTCTCACGGGTTGACGAATGCAAACATGCAGCTTAAAAACATGGAGTATGTATGGCTGGCCAACTTCACCGGAATACCTTGCATACAATTCCCTGTGGGATACGTAGATGGTGTCAAGGGTAAAGGGAAGGTGCCCATTGGCCTGAGCGGTCAGGGCAAGTGGGGTAGTGAGGATGAACTGATCGAGTTTGGATTTGATGGTGAGAAGTGGTTACATGAGGGCTATGTGGGTGGGAAATTGAGACCTGAGGCTTGGGTTGATGTCTTGAAGAGTGTGTAGATATGGGATGCTTTTAAGGTTTGCAATCTCGTAGAATGAAGTACATACTCTCTTGTGCCATTTGCTTCCTTATGTTCACATATACGCATTTATCCAAGAGAACGGCAATGGAGCCAGGAGTGATCATCGAGATCGTGTAACATCTTGCAAGTGTAGTATAAAAGTCATAGCGCGTAAGCGTAATTATAGATTGTGATCAACCAGACTCAGTAGCGGAAAAACTGGATTATTGTGTGGTTCAATGTGATGCTCATTCAATAGCTGTACGAGACCGATAGGTCAGCCTAAGCATTCTACAGTATATATCTAACAGAAAGAACTGAGACAGAAAGATCGCACGGAGTGCTTACTTTTGCTCGCCCTGACCGGACGCTTCGCTCTCCTTGATGACATCGTCACTATGCACTGTCAGTCTTGTTCGAAGTTTGGACTCGAGTAGCTACTGACATGTGCTTGTCAAGGTCCTCGATGTGCTGCCTTTGCTGCTTGAGCTTCTCCTTGATAGCCAGAAGCCTGATAGAAGTCAGTTATGCTTCCCGGATGCCAATTGTTCTGTTCGCGTTGTGCGGGATGTCGAGAATCCCATTGGCGATACGGGTTCACTCTTACTTGGCCTTCTCTTCCTGACGGATGTAGAGCTCCTCAGCAGCAGCCTCTCGCTTGGTGAAGGCATCACTATAAATTCATTAGTCTCTCATCCTCTCGGTGTATCGAATTAATGGTGGTATGATGTACTGACCCTCCAGCAGAGCCGGTCGGCCTGGAAATAGCGGATCCGGTAGCACCCTCTGTCATGCGTAGAGCAGAAGCAGAGAAGTAGCGAGGAGCAGCGACGGCGCGCACGCTCTTAATAACGGATGTGCGGAGCATTTTGGGATGTGATTTGGAAGGTGAATTGAGTGATGTAGACTTGCTTTGTTGCCTGTTCGGATGAAAACGAGGTGGAGTGATGCACGGCTGGGAAGCAATGCTTGCGCACTGACCAGTTCGTGAGGTCATCGTGGATCGGGTCTGCACGTGACTCTAAGCGTTGCATGCAGCCGTTTTAGTCAGAATTGGGTCCGAGGATGACAATTAATATGGCGTGCTATTGACATTAAGTCTATTGTACATCTCTGGTACAAGGGGATATCGAGACAACTGGCTACTGCTTATACATATCAAGGCCAATTGATAAATATCTAAGTTGTGATCAAAATGCAAAGTAGCACACTGACGAATTTGTGTGTAACCCGTGCAGGCACAATTCCACAATTCGATGGTAGAAACAAAACTGTACACTATGTCAGTATATTCGGCAGGTGCAAGTTGTTCGTGTTCTATGCGCCTCCCTTATACAACAATCCCTTACTACAGAACCTCATGTTCAAACTGAGACCATGATGAAGATGGGCTCAAGAGAGTAGCAATGCGGTGCCCAGCAATTGTTGAATATCAGTTTAGGAGCTTGTGGCGGTCATGGTTGAAGTTAATGCGGGGCAAGGGTGGGAGGGCATAGTGTGCAAATAACAAACAAGACGGCCATGCAGAGTAAACTTCGGTTCTAGAGACTGAAGAATAGCTTAAGTTTTTCAAAGATGACAGGCAGCCTCAGCACCTGTCAAAGTAGATCAGTCGCGGCTGTTCTGGGCTGCGTGAAACGGTTCAAGGCAGGCATGATCGTCGACGGGGCTTAGCGCTGGTTCGGGCGTTCTTCAGGTCCCCCCTCTGATAAACAGTCGAAGCCTCCACGGATCTCAAATCACCACCGTCTTACCCACCGCCACCGAATATCACCGTCTCCCACACTCTACAATCCCTCACTGCATCGTTTTTCGTAAGTACCTTCCCACGTGTCGTCCTCACCTCCAGCGTCCGCCATCGGCGAAACATGCTGCGCCCTACGAGGATTCCAATAGCCAGCCAGCCAGCCAGCCAGCCAGCGCCATCAGAGCATTGTGTCCCACAAAAACCGTCGCCTCGAAATATCCTGTCGCAGTCGTCGCCATCGTCATAACGAGAGCAATATCTGTGATTGTTGTGGAATCAACCGCACAAACCACCCCTCCTTTCGCCCTTTCCTGTGTCTGAGCTCGATATTAGCGCACGCAATTGACACAACGAAGTTTGTTCTGTCAGATATACGCTCATAATTGGCACGGCCGTCAGTTTGTGGATATTTTACAATGTTGGGAGTCAACAAACTGCATTATAGTCCACACTGGGGCTAACTGGCTGGCTGGGCGTCTGCGACCGCTTTTTGCTGCGAAACTTGCGCGCTGCACTTTAGCTCAATTATGCTAACAACCGCATGTCGTAGATTCCACATCACAATGGGTTACGAGGATTCTGTCTACCTGGCCAAGCTGGCCGAGCAGGCCGAGCGTTATGAAGGTAAGGTCACTCCTGAGAAGATGTGACTTCGCAAACTGATTCGCATTTGCAGAGATGGTTGAGAACATGAAGGCCGTTGCTTCTGCAGACCAGGAACTCTCCGTTGAGGAGCGCAACCTGCTGTCCGTCGCCTACAAGAACGTCATTGGTGCCCGCCGTGCTTCGTGGAGAATCGTCACCTCGATCGAGCAGAAGGAGGAGTCCAAGGGCAACGAGACCCAGGTTGCCCTTATCAAGGAGTACCGTCAGAAGATCGAGGCCGAGCTTGCCAAGATCTGCGAGGACATCCTTGAGTGCCTTGATAGCCACCTCATCCCCTCTGCTGAGAGCGGCGAGTCCAAGGTTTTCTACCACAAGATGTATGCTTCCTGCGCGCCTGCGTTATTTCGTCGCTAATCCTATCCCACTTATAGGAAGGGCGATTACCACCGCTACCTCGCCGAGTTCGCTGTTGGTGACAAGCGCAAGACTTCTGCTGACAAGTCCCTCGAGGCTTACAAGGCCGCTACTGAGGTTGCCGCCCAGAACCTTGCCCCTACTCACCCCATCCGCCTTGGTCTTGCCCTTAACTTCTCTGTCTTCTACTACGAGATCCTCAACTCGCCCGACCAGGCTTGCCAGCTGGCCAAGCAGGCTTTCGATGATGCCATTGCTGGTAAGCAAGACCATTGGAAACTGATTTACGCCACTAACATACAATTAGAGCTCGACACCCTGTCTGAGGAGAGCTACAAGGACTCCACTTTGATCATGCAGCTCCTGAGGGACAACTTGGTACGTTGTATAACAGTTTCTCGCCGTGTCCACGTTGCTAATGTTTGTAGACTCTCTGGACTTCCTCCGAGGCTGAGCCCGCTGCCGATGCACCTGCTGCCGAGCCCGCTTCTGAGGCACCCAAGGCTGAGGCCAGCGCCGAGGCACCTGCTGAGGTCAAGGCATAAGTTACATCAAAACCAACACGAAGTAAAAAGCATGGATTTCGTGGTGCATTTTGGTCTGGGTAACGATATCTGATTCGTCGTCCCTAATGGCATGGACTGTGCTCTAGGGCACTAGGGGCTTTCGCCCTTCATTAGATTCCCAAATCTTCATCATGTCATCACATCTTACACCTGGTCGATTCCCTCTCCCTTTTACAAATATGTACGGCCCTTTGGTACATTGTCTTGGGTTTCTCCCCTAGACTGTTATGTCTCATGAGTTTATGGCTTGATTTCCCTCTGCGTAGGTGGCGGTGTGTCTTCGTGCACGAAAGCTAGATGTCTCGTTTCCTACAATCCTTCAGTTGCTACAAAAAAAGATTCCCAATGATATGTAGAGTTCACAAAGACTTCTTCATTTCGCCTTCATGGTACAATCTTTTGTCTCCCTCGCTCTGCCGCATAGTGAAAATGGTTCAATATCTGTAACGTCCGCCCTCTGTACAATCGATCGTCTCACCATGTGATCTTCCCAAAACAAGGAAGCCCTAGAGACTTCTCCGGCGTCAGAGGCGTGAATCATTTACTGTCTTTTCGGGCGTCAAGGCCACTTTACTTTATCAGTCGCTACCACAAGTCCACCAATTTCGCAAGTACTATACTCATCTCGCAGCGGCAACTGAACTGCACTTCTCGGATAGCTTAATTTGATAGCGCTTTCGCTTGTAGAAAGAATCTGGAAGGTATGCTTTTTGTAATGAACAGGCGAGTGTTATGCTGGCCATATATATTCAGACACATTGCATCAATGGTCATGACTAGTCCACTACATGTAATGTGCGGTTCTGTTTCTGGCAACCACGAAATTCTAATCACTACTGGCTCCAGGGATCTGCCGAAACAACCATTCTGCATTCTCCAACTACCAGCCGATATCAAATTGAAGTATATAAACCACGTTGTTGTACTTAATAAGACCCTCTATGCCCCGGATTGTTGTGACAGACACACTGACGTATGTCATGAGAACCATGGACGCTACCAAACACTGTCTTTGACAATACTGCGCATCTCCAGAAGAGAAATCTACTGTAAAACCAAGAATGTGTATCAGAGCGAGAGCCTTTTTGCACCACTAGACAAGTGACAGACGTATCGCCCATTCAAATCTGATGAAGACGATTTTTCTAGGAGACATTTCCACCGCCCATTCTTACCAGGCGCTGTTGGGGGTGGAATTATATTGTATCAACATTGTCCAAAACAACAGAGGCCTGCATACAGCTTTGGTGATCGACCGTGATGATTGGAATAATGAGGAAATCCACATTATGCCCAGCTACTTCAAGAGTACGACCGTCAATGCTAGGTCGGAAATTACCCGCACTAGGGCTCGTATGGTCTTAGAGAAACCCGGGCAAAGGTAAGAGAGACTGTACTGTTTTTACGGCTTCGATCTCTTGTGATGGACTTAATTAACGCATGTGGCGCCTTGTGATGCTGCTGGATCCTCAAGGTGACCTGAGAATGTGCGATGAACATGCAAACAAGAGGATTGTGAATCGTTGGTCTTGGAAACAAAGGTAGGGAGATAGAAGTATCAGACGAAGCTGGAGTGAGTACAAGGCGTTCAAGAAGTCAAGTGGCTTGAGTGTGGGGTACCAAGACGGATCCGTGATCTCGGGAGGTGAAGACCTGTTGTAAGGTCTGAAAATCCTGGTTAATGAGAGCTTGAAGGGACATTCAAGTATGTAGTCCTATATGTAATTCAGATCGCAGGCTTCACCGGCTGGTCAATTTCGTAGCTACACCGAAACGACAGCTTCTGAACCAGCACTCTTGAAGACCCACATAACTTTAAGAGTAACGCACACAGAAATGACTTATACTTCGCGCATTCAATTGTCCCTAATATCACATGTACTCCTCACAAGCCATTCTCCCAAATCACCCTAAGAACAGCCCCCTGCACATCCAATCATCCGTCTACGCTGTCCAAAGCCTACGCACGGCCTCTGTAATACCGACATCGTTGGTCTCAAAAGAGTAGAGGGCAACACCTAGAGTAAGTGTACCCAGGCGGAGTGCCCACATGGCGGCGTTGCGGACGAAGGGCACACGCTTCTTGGGAAAGTAATCGATAATACACGACTCAAAGCCAATGTGCGAGTGGACGACAAGCAGAGCGCAGAGAATCGAGTCAGTGATAGGGTTCAATGAGCCCGCAGCGAAGGGTGCGATGGTTAGGGGGATCAGACCAGCGGAAACGATTCTGGCTTGCAGTCAGCTCCAATGCTCTGGTTGTTATTCCTTTGTTGTCCCATGTATCGCGTCCCGCCATACGCTGTTAGGCTTGATCAGGATGAAAAGCAATGCTTGCTCGATCATCGATCCAACATATTCCGCCTCTTTATACAGCCGGAATTGACATCACCCACCTCTCGAAGCTCCAGTGATAGCTGCCGTGAACATAGTCAGGGTTGGGTACAGGAACAGGCTCGTTCGCTGTTCCAATGATTTTCTGCGGAAGGGGAGGGAGAATTTGGTTCCTTTGGGTTGCGTGAAAGGCGGCGACTCGTGTAGAGTTGTGGAATGCCGGCTTGAACTGGGCCATGGCAGTGCTAGGGCGCACAAAGGCGGACAACATGCGCTGAGACGCAACAGGCGCCTGACGAAAGATGGTGGGACGCATGAGAGAGGCCATTGCTATGATTGTACGGGTGCAATGGAAGAGAAATGAAATCGCTCCGGGTGATGTCGTTGATACTATGCGATGGCCGAGGATGTGATGTCGTAGGTCTGAACCAATCAGAGCGCTGCTGACATACCTCGAAAATCAGTCACGGGATTTTCCGCGTTCGCAACTTGCAACTTCACGATTCGAAGCTCTAGGTCTTCATCATCCACCCAACCCGCCCCATCCCCCATTCCCTCCCGCACAGCGAGCCGACGCAATGGCTTCCCGGCAGCTCGCACTGAACTTCCAGCGGAGCTTGCGCTCTCGCGCCGCTATCAACAGTGTTAAGGCCTCGAAGTCGCCCTTGACAAGAGGCCTTGCGACTCCCGTCTCCTACGGCTCCAAGACCGAGAGTACCACCCTCAGCAACGGCTTCACGGTATGGACGATACTCTGGAAGACATCAGGACTGCAATTGACCCCCTCACGCAGATCGCTACTGAGCACTCTCCATGGGCCCAGACATCGACCGTTGGTGTGTGGATCGATGCCGGATCTCGCGCAGAGACCGACAAGACCAACGGAACCGCACACTTCCTTGAGCACTTGGCCTTCAAGGTAAGGAGAGACGATATTGGCGCTGGATGAAGGCAGATGCTAATGGCTGAGACAGGGCACTGAGAAGCGCACCCAGCAGCAGCTTGAGCTTGAGATTGAGAACATGGGCGGTCACCTGAACGCTTACACTTCTGTACGTGCTAAGAAAAAGATAATCCACGTATGAGATAGATACTGATGAATATGTAGCGCGAGAACACAGTCTACTACGCCAAGGCCTTCAACGATGATGTCCCCGCCGCTGTCGACATCCTCTCAGACATCCTCCAGAACTCCAAGCTCGAGAACTCTGCCATCGAGCGTGAGCGCGACGTCATTCTCCGTGAACAGGAGGAGGTTGACAAGCAGCTCGAGGAGGTTGTCTTCGACCACCTCCACGCCACCGCCTACCAGGGCCAGCCTCTCGGACGCACCATTCTTGGACCCAAGGAAAACATCGAGAGCATCCAGCGCTCTGATCTCGAGAACTACATCAAGACCAACTACACCGCTGACCGTATGGTTCTCGTCGGTGCAGGCGGCGTCCCTCACCAGCAGCTCGTCGAGCTCGCAGAAAAGTACTTCGCCAACTTGCCTGCTGAGCCTCAGGACTACTCCAACAAGGTCGTCGCTCAGGAGCAGAAGCAGAAGCCCGAGTTCATCGGTTCCGAAGTCAGGCTCCGTGATGACACCATGGGCAGCGCCAACATTGCCATTGCTGTTGAGGGTGTTAGCTGGAGTGACCCTGATTACTTCACTGCCCTCGTCACCCAGGCCATCGTTGGTAACTGGGACCGCTCTATGGGCAACTCTGCGTACCTCGGCAGCAAGCTCAGCTCTTTCATCTCGCAGAACAACTTGGCCAACAGCTTCATGTCCTTCTCCACATCGTACTCTGATACTGGGTAAGTTTAGATACAATATATGCATGTATTTGCAATTGCTAACGGTTTTCAGCCTGTGGGGTATCTACTTGACCTCTAGCAACGTCACCCGGCTTGATGATCTCGTTCACTTCACCCTCCGTGAATGGTCCCGTCTGTCAATGAACGTCTCCTCCGCCGAAGTCGAGCGTGCCAAGGCTCAGCTCAAGGCCTCCCTCCTCCTTGCTCTTGATGGCACCACCGCCGTTGCTGAGGATATTGGTCGCCAGATCATCACCACTGGCCGCAGGTTATCACCTGAGGAGGTCGAGCGCGTCGTTGGCCGCATCACCGAGAAAGATGTCATGGCTTTCGCTCAGAAGAAGCTCTGGGATCGCGACATCGCTGTCTCTGCTGTTGGTCAGATTGAGGGTCTTCTGGACTACAACCGTATTCGTGGCGACATGAGCAGGATGTTGTCGTAAGCTGGAGCTGTGGTATAGAAGCGGATCATTGAGATGAGCAGGTTGTAAGCGTTGAGGCGGCAACTGTATTTTGTGTACACTTAGCTGAATCTGACAAAGAAAGATTTCCTATTTCAGTTTTTGCGAGATTCTTCAAAGGATTGTGTATATATTGGACAAGCGGAATAGACGATGAGATGTTCTGTCTTCCACCCTTCGACCTGTTCCTTCTTCGCCCTGCAATTCATCTCAGCTCAAGATGTACCATCCTAGTAAAATTTTGGGATGAGAGCTAACAACTACCTCATTTTGTTGAGAGTAGGCAAACAACATTGTTCACCAGCCGCCTTTCAGTTACAATTGGTGGCGCACGTGACTTTGCAATATAAGCGCTGTCCTACCGTAGATCATTTGCTCGCTTTCATGTTGCTCACCAGGACAAAGGCTCAAGATTCAGCCCCGTGAACAACGCACCAGTTCTTGTGCGAGGACACCGAGCCTCAGCCAGCCCCTGGCCACTTGAAAGGTCCCAGTCTGTGTAAACAGATGATTATTGGCCGATAATGAAGTATTCTTAGGTCATCCTACTTTTGTTGCCCTATCGATAATGAACGGAGTGCATATCGCACCCAGCTTCATCACTCAACCATCCCAACGGCGCGTTGTCACAAGGCTGGATACGATGGCTTCTGGGTAGAAGGACGCACCGCACTACCTCCAGGCATCTATCTAAAATCTCTACGTCTCACAAAGTTCGCCGCTTGATATTCAAGCCTCGCGCAACAAGCCTGTTGTTGCCCTCAAGTGGTCGCAACCACCCAAGGCTCTTTCCTTACGCTTCACGCTTCTGCTCTGGACTGCACGGTAGCCTAGAGGCGCAAACACTAAAATCGACCCTTCCCACAGCCTTCATTACTACCTATTCAAGATCCACCATAGCTTTCACACATCTGCACGCTTGTTTGTCTCGTCGCGTCACCGGGCCAGCCGGCAAACGCTCAAACTACCCACACCTAGAAGGAAATTTGAATACTGAGCAAACCTCAACCCGTCGTTCTTCGAACCGAGAGCTTTCAGCTCTGCAACCATGGCGAGCACTCGGATATCAGCTCAGCAGCTGCAAGACAATATCGATCTCATCAAGGACCTTCTCCAGCTAAATGGGCCCAACTATATTGACCGGTCTTTCTACGAGCAGATGCTAGAAGAACAGTATGAGGAGCTCAGAGTCGCTCAAGCTAACCAGTTGGCTACAACAGCTTTGCTGCCTGATAGCTATATGGATCTCAATACTGCATATCTTGCACAGCCAGCATCGCCGACATCATCGTCAGGCGCTTCACGAAAGCGAAGTTTGGGGCACGACGTGATCTTTCCTGACTCAAAACGACCCAGCGTGAACCCCAGTCCTGTCACTCCGAACACACCTAGTTCTGTAGCTTCTGAACCAACAGGTTACCGTCCAGCAATGGCCGGCCCAAGCTACTCACAGACACTGTCGAAGTATCCAGCACAATCAGAGATTATCGATCTAACACAGTCCAATCCACCCTCGCCCGATCCGTTCCCAGAGCTCAACAGCGCTTTCACAGCAGGCGCGCTTCAGCCAGTCAGTCCTTTGGAGTATGATTTTATGCATGAGCAGGAGCTTGCACGATTTCTAGTAGCTCCAACATTTGCAGGAACAAACTACGCTCTCCAGCAACCTTCATTCACCCTGCAATCCAGAGCTGGTCCGGCTTACCTAGATCACAGGGCTTATGAAACCCCAGAAGTGCCTTGTTATATTGGTAACAGCGACAAGCCATGGGCTCCGAGCGATGGTGAGGACGAGTGCGGGTTTCCACTCACGATCGACGAAGCTCAGGCTGTGGAGAACCTTCTTGGTAACGTTTCCGCACACGATGCCGAAGATGCACCCGAGCGCCGCGAACAGACACCCCGCGTCATGTGTTCTGAGCTTAAGGAGTACCAGAAGATTGGTCTTACCTGGCTCATTAAGGTATACAAATCCCAGTGTAACGTATTGTATTAATACTAGCTAAAACTGCCTGTAGATGGAGACAGGCACCAACAAAGGTGGCATTCTAGCGGACGGTATGGGTTTGGGGAAGACTGTACAAGCCATCTCTCTCATCTGTGCCCGACCATCAGATGACCCGTTGCGCAAGACTACTCTCATCATTGCGCCCGTTGCCCTTATGCGGCAATGGGAGAAGGAAATTGCTCGCCACGTCCACGAGAGGTACCGACTCAAGGTCTACGTTTATCACGGCAATAGCAAAAATGTGGACTTTGCTACGCTCCGCAAGTACGACGTGGTCCTCACCACCTTCGGCATCTTGACATCTGAGTTCAAACAAAAGGAATCCCGGAAAGAGTCTATAAGACATCTGGAAGAGCAGAAAACTAGTGTCAAACGCCACGCAAAACAGACGTTGGCCCTACTAGGCCATGAATGCATGTGGTGAGCGGTGTCTCATGACTTCCATTCGCACTTTGCTAACATGCATAGGTATCGCATTATCATTGATGAGGCTCAATGCATCAAGAACAGGCAGACGATATCATCCAAGGCTGCTCACGATTTGATGTCGGTCCATCGTCTAGTCATGACAGGAACGCCGATGATGAACACAGTCGATGAGCTGTTCCCTCTGATCCGCTTCCTTCGGATTCCTCCATAGTAAGTACAATAGTTTTGTGAGATATGATGAACTTGCTGACGAAGACTAGCAACGATTGGTCCAGGTAAGTACCCTACGTACGTGCGCTTCTATTATTTTATTAATAAATGTAGGTTCAACCAGGAATTTGGCAAGGTGAGTTTGCCAAGTATCAACTCAAGCAAGGATACTGATAGTGCTCCCAGCCACTGAGGAACCCGCATCCCAATACTAGAAAGCGTGCCATGCAGCGTGTACAAGTTCTGCTGAAATCGCTGATGCTGCGTCGCCAGAAAGACTCGATTGTTGACGGCCAGGTTGTGACCAAGCTCCCGCCGAAGCATCTCTCGAAAGAGGCTGTCGAGTTCAGTCATGAGGAAATGGAGATTTACAGGGCTCTTGAGACCAAGTCACAAATCCAACTGAACAAGTATCTGGAAAAGGGTACTTTATCAGGTGAGTGCAAAAATATGCATGTGCGAGGGCATAGAGTTCAAATCCTTTCTATTTCTGACCTCGAGTATACGACAATGTGGGCTGATATTCAATTGACAGCTAACTACGCAAATGTCCTCGTCCTACTCCTGCGTCTCCGCCAAGCCTGTTGTCACCCTCATCTCATCAAAGATCTCAGTCAGCCGGCCACAGAGAACATTGCAGAAGATGACCTCTTGAGCCGTGCCCAGGGTCTAGGTAATGATGCTATTAGCAGGTTGAAGTTCTCAGACAGCTTCGAATGTCCGATATGCCTTGAGGCAGATCTCAACCCGACAATCATCGTACCTTGTGGGCACACGGTCTGCGGAGAATGTGTGCAGAAGCTCGTAGATCCGACACGTGGTATTAGAGATGGGCATGAGAATGCTGGCGGAGCAAAGTGTCCACATTGCCGTGGGGAGCTCAAGGTCACGATGATCACCGACTATAAGCACTTCTGTAAGGTTCATGCTCCCGAGAAACTTGATCCAACAGAGCGGGCCGCTTCAGAGGAACTCGTGGATGACGATACCAATTCCGATTCTGACAGCGATTCTGACGATACCGAAGACGAAAATGATGATGACGAAATCAATGAGAAGGGCGATCTTGCTGGCTTTGTGGTCTCTGACGAAGAAGAGTCCGAATACGAGGCTGGGGAGACTGACTTTGTGGACGCTGATCGGACCCTAGAGACTGTTCCCACGTCAAAATCAAAAAAGAAGAAGCGTAACAAGGGCAAAGGCAAGGCCAAAAAGAACCCAAAGGTTACCTTAGCACAGCTCAAGAAGGACTCTCTCCGCAGCAAGGCCGCTAAGCAAAAGTATCTTCGCCGCTTAAGGAAAACGTGGATTACATCTGCCAAGATTGAAAAGACAATGGAGCTCCTAAGCGCCATTGCGGCGAAGGACCCTACTGAAAAGGTTCTAATCTTCAGCCAATTCACCTCGCTTCTCGACCTCCTCGAAGTACCCATGTATGAGAGGAAAATGAGATATCAACGCTACGACGGAAGCATGTCGATGAGCGATCGAGCTGACGCTGTTGAGAAATTTATGGATAACCCTGACGAGAAGATTATGCTCTTGTCACTCAAGGCAGGTAATGCTGGTCTCAACCTCGCGAAGGCTTCCCAGGTTATCATCTTGGACCCTTTTTGGAACCCTTATGTCGAAGAGCAAGCCATTGACCGAGCACATCGTATGCCTCAGCCTCGTGAGGTTACTGTGCACCGCGTCTTGGTGCCTGACACTGTCGAGGACCGCATCTGCCAAATTCAAGACAAGAAGCGGGAAATGATTGATACTGCTTTGGATGAGAAGAGCAGCAAGAGTCTCACTCGTCTCGATGCACGTGAACTAAGGTTTCTCTTCGGCATGCGCTCCTGAACAAGCAAGGATACATTCGATTCATGTTGCTTCATAAGTTGACGTGCTCGATTGTGTGAGGATTTCCAGGCCATCTGAGATTTGATCAACTATACTTGTGTCGACTACAAGCACCGCGCTTTTACAACGATACATTTCGTTGCGAGCACTTGTACTGGTCTTCCTGGTTCATTCAACGGCGTTTGCATCTATGACACAACACATTCTCGCATTTTGATACCCGATCTAAACCAATTACAACGACGCTTGCTCAGGCACTCATGTTGACATAGTCATGATTGTAACGGGTGTTCAACGACATTTACGAATATTGAAATGTTCGTCATGGCAGTTATAGCGTTCCAACATAAGGCCTACAGGCGGTTGCTTTGTAGAGAACCACCGCGTTGATCCATACGCAACATCAGCACCTTGTAGCGTGGAAACCTGCAGCCACCCGAACAATCAATTGAGGCACTAGTCAGCAAAAAGATGGAGTAAAATCCAAGGAAAAATCCAAGGAAAACACTGTAGGATCATAGGCACTAGCCACCTCCAGGCATGAGTACAAACACTTCTTCAGTGTCCAGCAATGAAACTTCTTCGGCTGTAGACATGAGTAACGAAAATATCTCTTTCAGGTAAACCGAGCGATACCCAGCTGCTCTTTTTTTTCAGCAAGACAACTCATGAATATCATGAGCGGACCACGTCAGGCCGAGAGGGCCGTCGAAGTTTCAGTATAGATAGGATCGTCTTTTTGCATCATTTTCAGATAATTATCCCATTGTCAAGGTAGATAAGCAATTATGAATCGTTAATGAATCGTTATGTCGAATAGAGTTTATAAGCCATACCCGCTCAACCATCTAATCTCCCGGGCCTGCTGTTCCAGCGCCTTCCGCATCTCGAGACTATACTCCTTCTCCATCGACTTGGTGCTTGCTTGCTCACCATCAACCTGCCTCTCTAGTGCGTCTTCAAACATATCTATATCGAACAGTTCCTCGCGTCCAAAACTCACCATACCTAGCTTTCCATCGCCTGTCCATACCACTAGGTTCTCAATTCCGACTCCTGGTGTCGAGTCATTAGAGTATGGTGAGAGCAAGGATGGGGAGCATGTCGGCATGATGCGTTGAACTATATCCCCATTCTCACTTTCTATGCGTGGGTTGATCTGAATTGGCATCGGCTGATCAGGTTGTTCAGGTGGCTTGTTGATGTTGAATTGCCGCACCGGCGTGCTGCCGTCGCGCTCCACCCACTTGAGATTTCCGTCTCCGTCACTGAAAACTATTCGCGTACCGTGGCTGGCCACAGAAAGGAGTTTTGATCTTGACGCTGTTTGCCGGTTTTGATAACATGCGTTTGTATTGCGCGTCGTGCGGGAGTCGGATGAGTTGATCGCATAGGTGGGCGAGGGCGAGAGACTGTAAAGTTCCAGACTGCCTTTGCCTTTATATTCACCTGCTGTTACTAGTGTGTAGCCCCCTGTTTCTCGAGCTTCCCGTAGCAGACCAGGCGAGGAGTAGGGGCGGCCGAGACGTAGGCTGTTGGGTATGAAGGGCTGGGGGACGATGGCCAAACAGGATGTGCGTGCCCCTGTGTGTACGGTGCCGCGTAGGCGCGGGAAGAAGCGGCGGTCGAAGTTCAGAAGCGAAGTGAAGCGCCCGGAAACCCATATATCGCCGTTTCCGTCGCCGAGTGTGCAGGGCAGGTGCGCGATTGAGAGGGCGCCGGGTTGTGAGAGCGAGACGTGGCCACCAAAATCGCCTGTCTCGAGGCGCGAGAAGGTTGAGCTTGTGGAGACATTCAGTAGCTCAACTCTAGATGATGAGGGTGCGGGTTTACGGGTATCGTGAAGGTGGAGGGTCCAGTTTGTACCAACTGTCAAGGGTGTATTGTGGTGTGCTTCGCTGAGGGCAGTTATGGGAAAGGGGTATGGTGTTCGAGATACAACCTGGAGTGTATTGAGGTCGACTTCGTTGAGTGTGTTCTGAATTGCGAAGAATGCCTTGTGCAGTTTACTGTCAATGCTAACGCTCTCCACAGCACCCGTCTCGGTCATGATTGCATGGCTTTGCGTAAGACGTGTATCGTGGTCCAAATCGGATCCTCTGCTCGAAAGAAGGCCTATTTCGCTCTGCGTAATGTGCTTCCCAATGCTCGTGCTATGAACGCTTGCCTCCCAGATCTTGATACTCCCATCATCCAGCGGTGCAATGAGCTTGGAGGCTAAGCCATCTCCGTCGAATAGTATGCCTGCGCCTGTAGCCTCTCTCCTCATTTCGTCTTCTTCCCCGTTCCCTGCATCCTGGAACCAGCTGACCTGCTGCGGTGCATGCCTCTGTACAAACTCTTGATACCAATTCACCTTCTCTTCCAGGCCACTGGGATCCCAGTTGTTTAACAATGCTGCCCTCCTCTTTTCCCTATTCCTATTTAACTGCGCCTCAGCGCCTGGCGCTTGAGGGTTCTTCACGGTGATGTCGAACGTATCGGCAAGATTGTTCGCGGCTTCAATTAGCTCTGCAAGACGTGGATCAGTCTCAACTGGTGGTGAAGTAAATGTAATCTCGAGACGGCGCCGACGTCGCTCGGTATAGGAGTGTGAGAAACATAGCTGCTTCCACAGCTTGTTGTCTCGACTGAGATTCAAGAATTGGCGCGAAACTTGCTGGAAATTCACAAGCTCTGAGGGTTCCAGGACTAGGGAGTTAGCAAAGTATGGAGAGGTTATCAATGGGATGTCATACAGGCAATGATCTGAAGAATGAGCTCGTCAGGAAGGTGTCGCATGTCGTGTAAGGGGATGTCTTTACGCCAGAAAATCAAGTACAAAAACACAACGAGCTATATACGGAGAGAACATGTGGTTGCGACGTTACCACACTAACCAACTTGAAGGGCTCCAGAACTCCGAAGTGGAGGGCGGAGGGCGCTGACGACATGTTGGTTACTGATTAGACGTGACATGACTCGCATCCAACATTCCAACTTCAGTAGTCCCACCTTCTTCCTCTATCACACACCGCGCTGTCTTACAGAACAACATAAAGGCAAGTACGTCTCTAGTTTTACGTGGAGACGCTACGTTGTCGGGATTGCCAACCTTTCGTTATTGCGTAGCACGTAAAGCAGCGTTTAGGGGGTTCAAAGCACTCTTAAATATGCATTCTGTTAAGACAAAAAGTGATACCACTCTCTATCCCAGCGTTGATTGGTATAAATGCCTTCTCAACACATTCCGTTGATGGCTGTTGTCAGGACTCAATTTGCGCCATCTTTTCTTCGCACCGCCATGAATGTTTCAGGTTCAGACAAATTCTTTTCCTCGCTCTACACTTTGAGTAAGCAAATGTATTGGCGTCTTTGTTCACTAGCATACCGTGCTTATTCAGAATCACAGCTTTCTACGACACCCGCTTTAGAGAGTGCAGGATAAAGACAGATTTGCCATGTATGGCATGTACCGATAAACAGAGCATGAAGGCTCATGTCGTGCTTTCGCCTTGTTTCATGCTATTTGATACCTTCTCGTTCTGCTGGTTTTCACGTTCTTCTTGAGCTCTCATTGCTGCCGAGAATTACAGGTTGTCCTTTCTTCGCGACCTGTCAGTCCACTCGGTAAGAGCAAGGCCGATGATGATGATGATGACCACGACGATATTGGTCCCGGCATATTCAAGCGCCAGTTTTTCAATGATTCCCCCAAAGAAGAATGGCTATAGCAGAACACCCAGGAGGTAGTTCCAATACCCGACTTTAGGCTGATCTTCTGAGTCTCGGCAACTCATACATATACGCAGATGCATCTAAGGATGATGGTCATAGTTCTAGCTACTTGGTCCCATATCTTCCAGAAAAGCGCGATTAGAAGCCTCCCTCGCTTGACACCGGGTCTAAGATTACCGCTCTGATAAGTCGGGCTGGCGCCGCTACGTAGAGGGCAGACAAGGTCATGCAAGATGTGCGGGGGTCCATGAGAAATTTGAGTAGATCAAGAGGATTGTGGCTAGGTTGATGGCCCAATTCGATGAACAAAAGATTCAAGAGGAGCTAGGCCGGCATAATGTAAGGAAGAGACCGATTGTAAGAACCTAATTACACACCAGACGAAACCGCAAATAAAGCGTAGAACCGGGACAGTCTACTGGCCGTGCCAAATAATCTTGGAAAAGCTCCAGGCACGCTAAAGCTCAACTCAGCTTCTAAATCTTCTGGTGTCGGCTCTCCTCTCGGAACATCTTACAGCGTGTCTGAACCCTGAGACAGTCTGAAGCCTAAGGAGCAACGGTCTACCAAGCCGAAACGACAAGCGAAACAGCTCTTCCAAGAGCACAGTGATGATTCAGAAGCAATGCTCAAGAACCTACAGGAGTCAGCATATACCTACTACGCACCGATATTCATGGCAGGGTATGGAAGACGATGAGCCACATCGAAAACTTTGCCATCCAAATCACTGTGCTACCAGGTCCTACCGCCTGTCATCTGAGCGGCTGGGAGATCGAGATATCTTCTCTTGAGACGAGACTGTATGAGGGATATTAACGCATTTCAAAAAAAGAAATTGTAGGTCGGCTGATAATTCTGCTGTACACGGTGTACAGTGGGGGGGGGGGGGGGTGGTTGGTGGTTTGTAGAGTTCTGTCTGGGGGTAGAAGGGTTGAGAGATCCGGGTCTTGAGATGACATCGAAGAGGAAGGTAGGGAATGAGGAGGACGCGGATGCGATGGCGAAGGACGAATAAGTGTTGATTTTACTATCTGGTGTTGAAACACAGAAATTAGAATGACAGCGTGAGTTTAGCAATTGTAGATCATGTATATTTCGTGGTGCCGTGTGCTATTGATTACCTTTGAACCGCACTCCATTCACCCAATTACCATTCACCATGTCCACTATAACACGACAGCTGCAAGTCCAGTGCTTATGCCCATCGCCACCGTCAGCCAGCTTACCACGCCGCATCCAAGGCTCGCCACGCTCTGCATCGCTGCCTCAGACTGGCCCGTTGCACTCTCTTCGGGTA
This sequence comes from Leptosphaerulina australis, assembly GCA_026120165.1. NCBI lineage: Eukaryota > Fungi > Ascomycota > Dothideomycetes > Pleosporales > Didymellaceae > Leptosphaerulina > Leptosphaerulina australis. Next base: position 54,364 of record JALRMI010000089.1, read on the forward strand.
CAAGTTCCTCTGCCATCTCTGTCGCCTGTCTTGCGGGTGGGAAAGTCATTGTCGGATGTCCTGCCAAATTCCTCACTCTGACGTGATTCCTGGCCAGCAGATCCTGATCATCCAACCCACAGTCCAAGAGGAATTGATTCACATCAAAGGGCACCCTTCCACTCCCCCCAACAATATTCCCGTCCTCATCCACCATGTCCTCGTCGCCAAGATTAGCGTATTGGCTTGGTAATTGGAAGCCGGTGGGTAAGCCAAAAAGGTAGAAATTATAACTGTGTGCAACATCACCGACGGGAGGTGCAGGCTGCATGTACATCACTGCGGGCGGGTTTGGGACATTCAGCATTGTGGTGTTGTTGTTGTCCGGGAGTGGAGTTTCGCTTGACAGTGTGAGGCCTGTTGCGAGCCAATGCAGGCGCGAGACTCTCTCGTTGTCCAATGGCCAGTCAAGATCCACCATAAAAAGGAGTGCTGTGGGGTTTGCAAGGTTCCAGCTTGGTGTGCTGATGTTGGGGATGTTGGACATATCTGGAGGTTGTCGGTCAGCTCGATTGGTATGGCCTGGCTTGATTGAGAAGGTCATTGATGAGTTAGAACGTACAACCAGGATGCATCAGCGCACCAGGAGCGTAAATCGGGCGTGGGCCGAAGATGACATCGAGGCGCTCGGTAACTGGTATGTCTTCTGCTTGTCCATAAGCGAAGCCGGCGAGGGCGAGAGCAGCGAATAACGCTCTGAAGAGCATTGCTCGTGTTGTTCGAATTGATAGTTATCGTAAGAGTTGGAAAAGGCGCTCTTCGTGCAGTGTTAGCCTGAGCTGTCAGTTGTTTTCAATTGTTGGTTTCCAAGACACCGCGTCGCTGAACATGACGTCCACCAAGGCGCCGTAGTATATTGGCGTACTGGGCCAGTCTCACCGAACAAAGGTATGCATGTAAACGGTTGAAATCGATCGCTACATTTTAGAGTTTTGGTACTAAAGGAAGTTACACATGCGGTCATGTATAAAGCAATCGCAAGCATGACGGTGGTTGAAGATCGTAAGGTACAATCGACAACATAGGAAGCTGCAGCTCTCAACAAGATAAAGAAGAACAGTCGCAGGACAACAGTCGCCTTCTCCGGCCCACAAACATAGCCTGTCACGATCATAATGCGGAATTTCCAAGGCATTTACGATGTCGATGTGGTAGATTCATCCGTTCGGCTGGCAGGAGATGGTATGGAAATGCGGTGTTGGAACCTTATTCAAAGCCGAGCGCGCCGAAGCGTAACTTGGTACTTACACCAAGACTCTTGGCTAGGCACGCGCACTCACTTCACTGCCTACAACTCATTATTCAGTAAAAACGTCGTATAAAATGAGGTTGAACAAATTACACCATCCACGCGACATGGAAGAAATAACTCCTTGAATTATCCGTCTGAACGTTATCTTATCGATCTTGCGGCAGCATACAAAGTAAAAAAGCAAGTATGGTAGGAATATGGTATAAGCAGATCGCACACCCTCCCTCCAAGTTCTCCCACAATCATTCATAAACAGCTAACTCTTTCCCGAAAAATAACGAACAGCAGATACAAAAGAACTCCTCCCCAGCACATGAAAGTGGCATAGGTACGGTAGCGAATGTTACAAGGAGATGGCCGGGGCACGTCGAATCAAACAATTGGTTCGAGTGAGGCCGAAATAGAGTCGAAAGCGATGTGCCGTGTATATAGCTCGCAGCTCGGATTGCATAAGTCGAAGAGAACAGAAGAACGCCAGCTCTCAAATATCCAATTGAGAAGCAATGAAAATGGTCCAAATCCGAGTCCTCCCAAAGCCGTAATGCTCCTAACGGGAAAGCGATCGAGATCGAAAAAGATGGGTATATAAGATTTTGTTGTGGCGATGGTGGCCCTGCTTCAATGCCATGCCTATGTGCTATGTGCTTGATCTGGAGCATGCCTTCGCGCGCACGTAAGAACGGCAGTGTCCGTAAGCTCTCGATCGCCGCATAGTACGATGGGCCTCTTTCAGGGACATCCAGCCAATCGATAATCCCGTGCAACTGAATGAAAGCATTCCACCGGGCGAAAGATTGTCAACTTCCGAGCTATGCATGGGCCTGGCTTCGATGCAGATGGCTGACTAGGTTGCCAGTTCGAGGCTGCCGGATCGACACGCTATATACCGTCACCAGCTTCAACCCCGTTTGTAAAGTCGTCGAAGCCGACTAAACTACCGAAACCACCATTATCTTCGCCGGTGTGGAGGAACGAATCGAAATCGAAGTTTTCGAGGGCTGCATCACCATCGCCAAAGTTGAGGCCCATTTCGAACGTGTTGTCTGAGATGTCGCCGAACGGAGCTTCAGTGCCCATAGTCTGCTGCTGAGCAGGAGCTTGCGCCTGCGGGGGCTGCTGTGGGGCTTGTTGAGCCTGGCCATTCGGATTGAAAGCCTTGGGGTGCATCGATGTGATTGGAGTGGACGGAGTCGGTGTGGGAGCTTCTTCGCCTGTGGAGGCTGCTGGAGTTGTACCTGTGTTTGGCCCTTTCTTTGGTGCGGGCTTCTGAGATCAATATCAATGTTGCTCAAGGGTAAGGGAGCGCACAACTTTACCTTATTGTCTTTGGTCCCCTTCTTCTTGGGAGCTGGCTTGTTCGCCTGGTTCGGTGTTGGTGGAGCCTGGTTCGACATTGCTGGAGATGCCTCTGGTCTTTGCTCGTTCGCTGGCGCAGGAGGAGGTGGCATTTGACCCCGCTGCTGGGTGCCGCCTGCCATGGGACCTCCCATCATCTGTGGTTGGAGAGGCATGCCGGGTTGCTGTTGTGGCCCGCCACGCCATTGGCCGTTCATTTGGCCATTCATTTGGCCATTCATTTGGCCGTTGCGCATAGCTTCAATCTGCTGCTGCGATATTTGCTGACCGTTAAAATTTGCGCCGGGATGCGAGCTTGGTGGTCGCATCATTGGGTTGTTTGGCATCTGGGGATAGAATTGTGGTGGCATGCCCGGAGGAGCCAAAGTGGGGTCAGGGAAGTTCATGTTAGATGCGGGTGAACCGCGTTGCTGTTGCATTACGCCTTCAGGCATAGGCGAGCCAGGCAAGCCTTGTTGACCCAGCTTCGGTGTTCGACCTTTCATATCTGCTGGATTTGGGGATGGACCAGCTCGACTTCCCGAAGGCGACATAGCTGGTGGAAACTGACCTCCTACTGCACCCTGTTGGTGGGGTCCAGACATATTATCCTGCTCTTGCCGTGCCATGAGTAACCGCTTCTTGTTTTGTTGCTCTAACAACATGAGTTGCATCTGATAATCTTGCAGAGCATGGCTTCCTTGCTGAGGCTGGCCGGGCTGTTGTGGCATGCCGGGTCGAGGCTGGTTGCCAGCAAACATAATTTCCTGGCCGTCCAGGCCTGGGTTCATGGGAGAGCCCTGGGTCATAGCCTGGGGGGAGGCAGTGTTATTATTCAGTGCTACTCTGTGTTGTTGGGCCAGGCTTTGGGCGTATACCTCGATGTTCTTTTGCTGTGCATTGTTGGTTTGCTGTCCGAACTCATTGAACTGAGCATTGGGCATGTTGCTCATGGAGCCTGCATCGCGCGCAGATTAGCGATGGTGACATACCCTAGCTAAGCCTGCGATACTTACCCTCAACACGTGGTCGCTTGTTTGGAGACGGGGCATTCTCATTGGAGGTGGGCGACGGAGCACGCTGGCCGTTCATGTCCATCTGCGAGCCGTCTCGCTGCATTTGCGTTGCCATCATATTAGGCTTGTTCATCTGACCCATGTTGGCCATAGGATTGCCATTGCTACTGCACGTTAGCATAATACAAAGTGGGGCACGGCATACTATGGCAGGCGTACGGGCGATTGTTCTGAAGAGCGGTGCGCTTAAGGTCATTCTGAGCGATACCATTAGGCATGTTTCCGCGCATCACATTGCCTACATTCTGGTATTGGGCATTCATGGGGTTGTTCATCATCATACGCTGGTTACGCTGCTCATTCTGCAGCTGAGTGAGGGCCTATAGCATTATCAGCACGTCGCCATGTAGGACGACGATATGAGACTCTTACCCGCGTGTGTGTAATATACTGTGCGCCCTTGGACGGCATACCGCTGCGGTCCTTGGTGGCTTGATAGATGTCCCAGAACTGGACCCACCAGTCCAGTAGGAACGAATTGTCAGCCATCTGGTTCTTAGGCAGGAGTGGGTTCGGTAAGCCACTGCTTGAGTCGTCCTCCATGGCATCAATGCCATTAGATTTGTTGCCGGGACTGGGCTTCTGTGACGGGGAGGTGGACATCTTCATGTCGCACTCGACCATGGCCCGCGCCAGGCGGTTGTGCTTGTTCCGCAAGAAATAGTCGTAGATGTACGTATTGAGCTGCTCACGCGGGTCCATGACGGGCCGTTGCTGGGGAGGGCCGGACATGTTCATATTGGCCATGACGGGCGTGCCGTTGACAGGGCCACCATTCGCGTTCATGGCCATCTGCATCTGCTGGTTCTGCATCGCGACGCGGGTAGGAGAGGGTCGGCTGCGTCAAGCGCAGTCGACGGAAAGGCACGAAGCAGGCGATGTGCGCGCTGACGGTAGTGGTAGCAATAGACGCGGCCGTGTCGTGTCGTAGATCCCCCGGTGCTGCAAGTGGATGTGAAGCTACGAGCGCATTAAGTGGCACTCCAAGTAATCGCTGAATGCGGGGGTGCGGGCGCCAGGTGCTGGTCAGCAGGCACCGTGTAGATGTTGCGCAATCAACGAGAGAATCCGTGGACTGTTAGCGGTCAGTGTCGAGGATGCGCTGGGATGGGCGGCAGGCGGAGGTCGTGCGGTATCGAGTTGGGGCTGGCAGGGTTTAGCGTAGGAGGAGAAGGGCTGCGACGAGGTGCGAGCGATCTGGTCGGAGGCCGGCGACACAGGTCCACAACCACAAATGCAATATTACAAGCTGCGTAGTAGAGCAGGCTAGGATGAGCGGGCTGGAAACGTTCGCGGTTCACAAATGAAAATACCTGTTATCGCCGTAAGGAGTGTTCACTCATTTCATTGCCAAGCCATCACGTGATTCCGACTCCTTATTATAGATTTTCCCAACCACTTGAAATTGAACCCACGCCACGAATAGTCGCTTTATAGCTTTAAGTGCGTAGAACGCAAGACAATTTGCACATTTAATGCCAGATACATCAAACTTAAGCATGCTTGGGTATCTTCGAGTGCCGGTCACGAAATGGCGCTGAGTAGCTATGGTGGGGTTGCGTCACCATGGAGCTCTCCAGGGTTGGGCTGAGCCGGCTGCTATGTTGAACCATTGTCCTTAGTGAGTATAGACAGAACCTAAGAGTCCTGAAAGAAACCTAAACGTGTCCCGGACGTGTGTACACGTATCTGTTATTGATACCAGCGTATAGGCGGTTCAAATGTGCATGTAAGTTATATGGCTATCTCAATGAACCTTAGTTCTTGCTGGTAGCACTAACTGTCATTGGAACTGTGAGAATTGCAATAATAGATGGAGACCACAATGCAGACTCATAGCGGTCCTGTAGTATGCACTGTATCGCTCAGCCTCTAAGGCCATTTCGTTTACTATAGGCTTTCTTCATGAGGTTAAGACCAGAGATGGAAAGCTAGAAACCACCATCGGTCACTCCGCTATTCTGATACGACCTTGAGTTCAAATGCTGCTGCTTATTGCTGGTTAAGCTCCGTATGAACGATCGCTGCTGACAAGGTCGATTGAGCTGAACCAAGCGGTCGATTAGGGAACCAAGACAGGCTGTCACAGAAGCGCTGGTGCCTTGCTCTTCCACTGTAACCCGCACTCTTGTATGCGTTTGATCGTTTGCAAACGTCACTCAGATACTATAGATGACCGCATGGCTAGGCAGGTACATCATCTCTTTGAACAAGCCCTGGGCTTACTCGTCATCAGGTGGCATTTCATCGTCGATGTAGCGGACCAAAGATACTCGCATCTCGGTGGTGTCGTTTCCTCGGAGAACATCACTAACGAAATGTGTCTCAACCTGCATATGCACCTGTACATGTGTTAGTGCGTAACTGCTGGTTGTCCATGTTGTGAATACGCACCATCTCCAATGCACCACGCAATACGCCGACCAGTATGTTTGAGAACCACAGCTCATCTTGCGCGCGGCCATCATCAGGTAGCTCAACGAAATCGGCAAGAGGGTTCTCATCGAATATCAGAGAAAACTGCTTGTTGTCGCTGGACCAACTCGTGATAGTGGGCGTGATATTCAGAAAGATCTTGAAGCCGACCTGCGCTTGTATGAGTTGCTAACGCCATTTGAATATGCTGGATGTGTTACCTTTGATATCATCTCGGCAACCTCGCGGAAATTGGTGCAGATCGGTGCGCTCGATTTGGCCAGAAAGTCTTCAATCAACCTTATGCCAATGTTGTAACCCATCTTCTCAAGCTGTTTGTTCACCTCAGGGTAATTGTATTCATAATCTTTGCATAATTGTGCGACGATCGTGCCATATGTGAGAGTGACAAGCTCGGCACTGACCTTGTCTACTCGAGTCCTGTACCTGTCAGGGCTTCTGAAAGGTGTAGGAACCGCATGAGACTTACTTCCAGACTCTGGCAGGTATTAGCACATGTCACAAGCCATTGCTGGACGTCTGGAGCTCACTCCTCGCCCAAACGGGCTGCCTTTGTTGAAGACGCCATTCTTTCCGGTGTTTGTAGCGTGCGTGTGTCTTTATCTCTATATCCTAAGCTTGAAAGAGTGACGAGTGTGGGGTAAGCTTGGTTCTACACACGGCAAGGTGGTGGGCTGGTGGAGGGCTACCCTACCGCCGTGAGCTAAGTCCGCGCATGTCGATCCTTGGCGCGAACTTCACGAAAGTTTAGAGAGCTACCCAGACATTGAAGTTATATCACAACCTTCTCCACAAATTCGAATCGCTCATGCGTGAGCGCATACTGTTTGAAATGTCACAATCTAAACGACCTGCAAATGACGCGTTTGGTTCGAACCAGCTGGTCAAGCGCGCAAAGTCAGACGCGAATCTCGATAGCACTGCGGTTGCGATATCAAGTGGGACAGGGCAGAATGGTGCACTTATACAAGCGGTATGTCAAACTCACGTCTTGGAATAGTTGCGCACCAGCTGAACGTAGGCTTGGGCTGACAGGAACTATAGGGATCGCGCAGCGGTGCTCTTCAGTCGCCAGTCATGGAATTGACAGGTCATTCTGGAGAGGTATTTGCTGCACGGTTTGATCCAACAGGCCGGTACATTGCTTCGGGGTCAATGGACCGTTCAATCCGTCAGTATAATCTTGAAGAGAAGGAAAGGGGCCTACTAATACCACATAGTGCTATGGCGAAGTTCTGGCGCATGCGAAAACTATGGTATTCTTAATGGACACAAACAGGCGGTGTTGGATTTACACTGGTCGCGGGACTCGAAAGTGCTGTTTTCTGCATCAGCAGACATGCACCTTGCAAGTTGGGATGTAGAAACTGGTGAAAGGATACGAAGACATCCTGGACATGAAGAGGTGATAAACTGTATGGATGTGAGCAAGCGCGGTGAGGAGATGCTTGTCAGCGGTTCGGACGACGGCTATATTGGCGTGAGTGAGTCAATTCACATCACCAAGGACGCTGCTCACACAAAGCATAGATTTGGGACACAAGAACCAAAGACGCTGTGGCTTTCATCCCTACAGACTTTCCGATCACGGCAATATGCTTAGCAGAAGCTGGAAATGAGCTGTTTACAGGAGGAATTGACAACGACATTAAGGTCTGGGACTTGCGAAAGCAAGCCGTAACATACACACTCATTGGCCACGCCGATACAGTGACATCGCTTGAACTCTCTCCCGACAACCAGACACTCTTGTCAAACGCACACGACTCAACAGTCAGAACATGGGATGTTAGGCCGTTCGCTCCTGCGGACCGGCGCATTATGACCTTCGACGGAGCACCCACCGGACAAGAGCGCAATCTCCTGAAAGCAAGTTGGGATTCAAGCGGCGAAAAGGTTGTAGCTGGAAGTGGAGATCAGAGCGTAGCCATTTGGGAGGCGCGGACTGGAAAACTCCTCAATAAGCTTCCCGGTCATCGAGGTGCCGTAAACGACGTGCGATTTCACCCGCTTGGTGAACCACTATGTGAGTCTCAGACACCCCCTCCTTGCCACGTGTTCTATCTCTTCCTGCACGCATTACTTGCTGCTTCTTGCGACGCGGTTGGCCTCAAAGGTTTAGTGTATTGAACTTGGTCTGGTTCCGAGCCACCAAGTCCTCTAAACTCTCACGGTCATTCAAGATTTGCGCTTACAGCGCGTATATTTTGAAAGGTCAATCTGCTGGGCAGGAGCTTCCTATGCATATATGTTTCAGCGCTCCTGACCGCTACGATATGAGGCTGACTTGGCAACTATAGTGGTCTCCGCATCGTCAGACCGCACCCTTATGGTCGGTGAGCTAGGAAGATGAAAAAAGTGGAGTTGTAAGTACTTGGCTTCCAACTCTGGGTTTAGAAACGCCGCTTGATGCGTGGGGAAAGGACCGAGATGGTCGGATGGAGGATCAACTGCTCCAGGTGCACGTCACAAAGGCGTTATTTACGTTGATATTGGACACGCCAGTGCGACGCTGGGCGGATGGGGTTGATCACGGTCTCGGACTCATCTAGGCAGCAAAGAGAGCAAGAGCGTTAAAGATGCACGTTGAGGGCGATGAGATACAACTGCAGTACAGTGATAACAATGCAGTCATACAAATAATTAATACGAAGGCAACTCAATTGAAGAAGTTGTTTATGTATACTCTATGGTTCATGTTGCACGGCTACGTTAGTAACTACCAGTAAGAAGTTTGTCAGGGGCTGCAAAATGATTGGCTGTGGTGCACCAAGAAAAAGCGTTGTTTTGTTTAACGCTAGCCAACCACCTCACGTCGCCCCTCTTAATGCCTGGAATTAGTGACTTTTCGTCTATCTACTGGCTACAACAAAGCCAAAAAAAACCACTATCCTGACGCAGCGGTGTGCGCTGATGGTTTGTGACATGACAGATCTGCTGTCGTGGGGACGCGTTTCATCATCATGATCCTGATACGTCGCCAGTCGCAGAAACGCCTGGCGTTCAATGCTCCCTCGACCTTAACCGTTCTTACCGCAAGTTGCAGCCCCTTAGTGTTACTTGGGCTCTCCCTCCTCCATATCCTATGCTCTCTTTTCTTTAACTCCCTTTCATTGGCAGCTGTGCTGTTGTTTCGCCTCTCTCGATTTTGTACATTCGTTTGGTTCAAAGGCTCTGGATAGCTTTACCACAATATCTTCTTGGGGATATTCAACAACTACGGTTTCGACCTTGGAGGCTCAGAAAAGGTGCAGCCAACGGTTTACACTGCGATATGCAAGTGTTTCTATGACCTTGGGCGGGCTCCAGTCATTCTTCTTCTGCTATACATCTCATCCCTGCCACTGTTCCCTTCCACGAAAGTGTCCCTGCATAGCCAGTAGTACCGACCACTCATTTACCACTGGACGACAGCTACAATCAACGTAACGGGAGCATCCGAGCGGGGAAACACGTTTAATATAACGAAGTCGGCACAAAACAATTGCCCCGGATTACAGAGCTATACCTGAAGACTTCGCGGGCTTCAGCAACGTATACAAGAAGATGTTTCGATCATCAATATCCATATTCGGTATCAAGACTCCACAACTAGAGCAAGGCGTGGAGAACTCGCAGGCACCGCAGTCTCAATCTCGGTTTGCTCGTTTTTCTACCAATGCAAGAACAGTAGCTGGCTCTTCAGTATACTCGCATTCGCCAGGACCCTCAAGATGGAAGACCCCAAAGATGCCTTCAATGGGCTTTGCCCGCCGCCCAGTATCAGCTGATCTTGATACTGTTATTGATAGCTCCAACGGATTGGATCCAGCATTTGCTTCACATTCGGCTGCATCATATGTCGGCGCGATCTCGCAGGAGCAGATTCGAACACCGGAACAGACGTACAACCGCCACCCCGCAGACGTTCCGCTACCATACCAAGACCCTTTCGTCGACTCTGAAGTTCAGCAGTTAGCCGAGGAGATTAATGGACCACGGAGACACCGTAGGCGCAAGAGGAGAAAGCAGCATCGCGCTGACCATTGGAAGCGCAAGCGAAGCGATCGACGAAAGCTTATGCCCTTCGTTCGCGGCACAGCTGCACGTGGGAAATTAATTGCCTGCATAATTTCTGGCACTTTCCTGATCACCGTTCTCACAATTTGTAAGTTTCTTTTTCCACAATTCCTTCCCTCCAGACTAACAATGACCAGACCTCGCAATTGCTCTCACAAACAAGGACATCGGCCAAGAAATACACATCCTGTTCGTCCTGATCCTTCTGAGCATAACAATCTTCTTCTGTCACTCCTTGATTCGGCTATGTATGTTGCTCCTCAACCCGCCGCGCGAAATCGAGAGGCAGCCCGTGCCCAATCTCACTGCGCCCGAGGGGTTCCAACCCATCGCACCCATTCCTGTGCGTCTGGCACGTGATGATGAGCTAGATTCTGATAACGACATGATGGATCTCGAGGCAGGTGATCTCGAAAAGGAGATTCTACCTCCTCCACCCCCAGCTTACGGTCTGTGGAGGAGCAGTGTCAGGGCTGATCCAAATTTGTTGCACTGGCAGCGAGTTGAGGATAGCAGGGCACAGTCCGCTATCTCGATGCCTAGGAGCAGGAATGGGAGTGTGGTTGCTGCTTCGACGCATGACGCTCCAGCCAATACCCCTGCTGAGGGTCCACGACCACCGAGTTACGTCTCGGAGGACGGCGTAAGCTACATCACTGAGGCTGTTCCAAGGAGCGTAACTTCTGCACAGGATGTACCAGCTCCAGCTCCTAGCGGCGTTCATCCTGCATGGAGAACAAGCTATGTAATGAGCGAGATCCGACCAGGCGAATTACCTGCCACTATGGATCAACGACGATAGATCGTCTTGCTTGCGTTTGATTTCGGCGTTATGTGCTGTAGTACTCAGGTGCCTGTTTGAGCGATGGAGTTCCAGGAGCGAATCAATGATGTCATGCACATGTTTCAAGGCCATGTACCGTGGATGTATGGGGTGTGTGGAGATTCATGCCGCATCAAGCCTTGCATAGGGACGGCATGAAAGAGTAATCTAATTTAGGACGTAAGGTTTGAACGCACGTTCAGGTTCCGCTGGACGGACGAAAAGCCGTGTACCGAATAACATCTGTTTTGTACTCTCCGCTACCTGCACGTCAAACCTGATTCTTGAGAAGTGAAGTACAAATTTATGAGACGCGATTGAAGTGGATGAGCTGCGATTGTTTGTCAGCTTTTGTGTAAGATATTTCCTCCTAACTCATAACGCATAAATCATAGAAAGTAAACATATAAAATAAACATCCCAATTTTGGCATCGTGCCATTCCAATCCCATAGCCATCCTACATGCGTCACTCCGCCAACCACATTCATACTCGCAGTTTAAATCCGTCTCACACTCTATCCATTCCATTCCTTTCATTTCCAATTCTCTCATTGACTTCCTTGACTTGTTCATCCTTGTCGTCATCATCTTGTCCCGGATTGGCCACCTCATACTCCAGCATCTTAATAAACTTGTAGAACACCACCGCGATGATGGCACCTAGGCCAGGTCCAACCCAGTAAATCCAGTGTTCAACGTCGAACACCCCAGTCACAACGCATGGACCGAAACTGCGTGCGGGATTGAGCGAACCACCGGTGTAGTACACGCCGACAAGCTCGGCGATGAAGAGTGCGAGGCCAATGCCGACAGGGGCTATAAAAGTTGCTGGGTAGTGTCAGTATCAGAGTAGCTCAGAGTTTCAAGGTGGGAGGCCAAGTACCTTTGTGTTTCTCCTTGGCCAACATGAAAATTGTGAACACCAACTCAGCCGTGAGAACTGCCTCAATAAATACACCCCTAGCCAGACTCGTACCCGAACTCAAAGTCGTCCTTACATTGAAACTTGTAGGGAACATCACACTGACCAGGAAACTACTGAAAATGCTACCCGCCAACTGCGCAACTAAAAGCAAGAAAGCGCGCACGGGCGAGATAGCCCGGCAAAGCAGCATTGCAAATGTTACTGCCGGATTGAACAAGCCACCGCTAATACGGAAGAAAATCCACACGTTTACCATCAAACTGAATCCGAACACAACCGAGATGTATAGCAAGACTGTAGGCGAGAATCCTGTGGCTTCACCAGTTGTGGTGTTGCTGTCCGAAGAAGCGTTTGAGCCGATATTGGCGACCTGTGTTCCTGCAAACGCAAAGAAGAGAAACATGGTCGTGCCAACCAATTCACCGATGAAAGCTACAAAGTGATTCTTTGCATTGGAATTCATCCACATCGTCCATGGCAGACGCATGACCTCCGTCGTGCTGGGCGGCCTTCGGGACAGCATGCGTCCCCCGCTGCCAGCGGCGGCGGCGTACAGGCGGCGGCGGGGCGTTGTATCGCGATCTGAGTCGTAGTACATCTGGTACCCTTTAGTGGCTGGAGAGCCATCTTCAGAAAACCGCGAGGGAAGATGCGCATCCAAAGATGCACGGCCGGGGAAGGGGCCGTAACGCTCATGTACGGCTGGAGGCTGGAGGTGCTGGTAATTGGGACGGCGACGGTAAGTGCGCGGGTCGATTTCTTCATCGGAGTAGTTTTCTGTATACCTAGATCTATATTTTGGGATAGCTGGTTGACTTTCTCTGCGCATAGTGCGCTTCTCGTATGTACGGCGGTAGTAGCCGCGGTCACCCTCCTCGGCGGCATGGCCATCTCGGCCTTGGTCTGGGGGTTCGTAGGTGTTGGCATCGGAGTAGCCGTGAATTCTCTTTATAGCAGTGCTTTGCCTCGATGGTGTGGAGACCGTTGTAAGTGCAAATACATTTGTGCGATTCCGAGGAGATGTCGGTGAGATTGGAGCAAGGTTGGGTTCGATGTGTGCTTGATTCGGTTGTAGTGGCATATGTAGAAGCTGTTTATGAGACTCACGGGAGCCGTAGTGACAGGGTACAGAAGAAGGCTCCGTTATGGTACCGTTTTGGAGCTGCTGACCATAGTAGTGTGGCAAAGAGTTCAATCCAGCCATGGAAATGGGAGAAGATATGTACTGTTAGTGGTAGCTGGCCTGGCACTAAACGGTGCTTATGAATTCATCAAGTTTTGGTATAGAAAAATTTAAAAGTGGTAACTAGGAGAAAGATGTGGAAGTAAGACCGTCGAATCTATTATTTCGAGACGGATGAGAACGCTGAAGATCTGGAGACAATGAGAGAATATTTCAGTGTGTTTTGTGAACTTCTGGTATGAGGACTTTGTAATGCTGATATAGCGCATAGTCTACTAGGGACTCAGACCCTGGATGAGCTCGCGAATTTTCTCTTAATTTCATCTCGGATCATACTCGTATTGACAGGCCCTTCTTTTTGCAGTTGATGTTTGTAATTCGTCGATCGAGGCAGTCGAAGGAACTGCTGCTCAGATTCGCACGCACCGAGGTCAGAGCGAAGATGAAAATGACGTCTTTCGAAGTCTGGGATATTAAGATAGACGAAAGATAAGGGCGTCTTCGCATGGTGTATGCTGTAATAGAAGCAAGTAAAACCTAGGTATTGAATTTGAGGACCTAAGAAAGACAGAGCCGAGATCGCCGACAGACAAAAACCCAGCGTTGGCGAACCTAAGAGGCACCTTGCCTTGAAAGTTGAGTGTGAAGATACAGGGTCTTCGCCCTGCTCTTGAGTGATGTCCAGGATCGCCAGGGTTCAGACGGCGCTAAGCTTTAGTGTTCAACGTGCCACGAATGGGGAACACCCCTGTAGCACTGCTGCAAAACAACCCTAGTGCTTGTTATCGAGCAGAGATAAAACGGCGGACCAAGTGAAATCCAAAAACGACTTCTCGAAATGGACCGAGAGTAATAATAAATAAGGTTGCAGTTCGTTTCTGTCCGCGTAATCTACATACTAAACCTGTCAGTTCATACCTTGCAATCAGCAAGCGCCCCCGAAAGCAAAATGGGGGAACCCTCAACACCGAACCCACGTACAGGAATACAGGAAATTTCGAGCGACTGGATGTTGCTCATACAGTAATGCTTATTGAATCCAGGGGCAAGTTGCGCATTGAGCGCTAAGTCATGGCTCTGAGGTTGCAGACAAGTAGGGTGAGTTGTGAAGGTAGACAGCACGTAATGAGTATAGGATATGTTTATAACATTTTTCTCGACATACTGCTGAGCTTCAAGACATTTAGTAGAGCGAGACTGTAGTATTAACGTCGTTTAGTTATAATTCAACGAGTGGAAGAGTCCACACCATCGAGCCCAGAGATGTGCTCTGCTGCTTTGAGGACGTTGTGAATATTTAATAATTCGGCTGGTATGTTGACATGAGTCAGGCACCAGGATGCTGCCTTTAACACTTGGGGGGGGGGGGGGGGGGAGAAAAAAAAAAAACAAAAAAACAAAAAAGCAAAAAAAAAAAAAAAAAAAAAAAAAAAAGTGGGTTGAGGATTAGGGCAAGGCCAAAAAA
>JALRMI010000089.1:68968-87648 GCA_026120165.1 Leptosphaerulina australis
CCTCCCCCCCCCCCCCCCCCCCCCCCCCCCCCCCCCCCCCCCCCCCCCCCCCCCCCCCCCCCCCCCCCCCCCCCCCCCCCCCGCACGCATTGAGGGCAATCTCTCAACAGGCTCTAAACACTCTAGACCTTCTCAACAATGTGGTTGAGGGAGTGGGCTTGGCCCAGATCTAACTCCTTGGTTGTAAGTGTTGTCGAGATGGTCTCCCTTTCTCTTCTCTTTTCGGTACGAACGTGTTGCCATACAAGCAGTGCTGTCCATATGGCCACTGATAGTGGTTAGCTGGGAAACATTATTTACTCGCAACAAAGTTTAGACTTACTTGCTATTGAGACAGCCATCATAGCCCACATCCCTCGTGTGAAGTAAGGCGCAAAGTTTGCACCGTAGAAGACGATGGACCACCAAGCGTTGATGGCGTTTGAGCCCATATTCATCGAGGCTATGACCACTGCACGTAAGCTGTCCTCCTCATATCGAAGCACATCATTTGCCCATGCGAAGAAGGTTGCTTGACATGCATAGACGCTGCCTGCCCAGTAGTACATTGCAAAATGTACGGTCGTGTTCTCTGGGTACGCTAAAATCAGTGCACTTGTGACGACACCAGTCAGACCGATCCAATATCCGACTTTAATTTTGTCAGCAAATATCTGAGAAGTTTTCAACTATGTCTTACCAAGATAGCGCTTGCCGCCCATGTAGTCTGTCAGTGTTGCCCAGAACAGAGTCGACACGATACCAACTGCAGGAACACCAGTTGGATAGTTGTTCAATTGTGTTACAGTGTACTTGTTGGTCGGGTGCGACTTCATATACAGTGACAACAATGCGTTGGTACTAAAGGATTCGGTTTCTCCAGCAAGGATCCAAAGGATGACGAAAAAGTACCAGTACCAGGTCGAGAAACAGTGCTTCAAGAAACTCCATGAGATAGGCGTACGTTCTGAAACCTCCGGGACACGAGAGATTGCGAGGGCCTTCTCTTCTGCGTTGAAATACGGGGCTTTAGTATTCCTAGGGGTATCTGGAAATAACAGAAAGCCGTAGAGTGCGACTGGCAAAGTAATGATTCCATCAATTACAAACAACCACCTCCATCCGGACAGGCCGTTCAGTCCATCCATGCTGGAGTGAATGCCTGTTTGGATAAAGCCTCCGATCATGGTACCGGCAAGTCCAGAGGCCGTGAAAATACCTGAGCGCTTGCCAAGCTCCTTCTCAGTGTACCATGAGCCTAGAATATAGTGGGTTCCAACGAAAGTTGATGCCTCAAACATGGCTTGGAAGAAGCGAATTGCCATAATATCTTGAGGCTTTTGAGCGGCAGCTGTTACCATCGTCAGGCCAGCCCATGCCACCTACATAACGTCAGCGTCATTTCTTCAGCCCTGGGACGACACTCACCATGCATGCAGGGAAGAAGTATCTCGGTTTGATGTAGTAGAGCGCAATGTTGCAAGGGATCTGAGCAACTGTATACCCAACGGTGAAGACGGTGTTGATCTGGTTGAGCTGGTTTCCTTTGAAATGCAACTCCTCTCTCATGCCAGATACATATGCGTTGTTTAGATTGGTTCGATCGAGATAATTGAGAAAGTACATAAGGCAACAGAAAGTGAGGATGAAGAAGTCGAGTTTTTGGACCAACTTGCGTTCGCCGGGCGCATTGTGGTCGCCTCTGAGGTATTGTACGAAAGTGTTTGTCATGATAGTTGCTATTACTTGACAAACAACTTGGTTTTCGAGGTCAAATTGAAGAAGGCTGTAGTTGAAACCGGTGCTAGCCTCCCAATAAATCGTTGATGGATACCGATTGGTTGTCCGTTTAAGAGCCAGGTAAGACCAAGTGCCAAGGTCAACGCAAAGATTCGGTAATGTTCACCCGCCTGTGATAACTTGATAGACGCCAGACCAAAGATATGACAGAGACGATAACGATTGTACCTGACTCGAAGAAGGCAACTCTAGCATTTCATCTCATATCTCAAGGCTAACGATACAGTCGCGGGTCTTCGGGTTCCTTCTTTGGGTCAGCTGCTGTTATCGGCAAAGGCAGCGTGTTAGATGTTGGGATATGAAGGGGGTTAGGCATAGCTTCGGTCTGATGATCACCAATGATTGCACCAGTCTAGAGTGAACGCATAGCGCGCGGGGGTGAGGATAAGCGACTCGTGTTGACCAGTGAGAAGCAAAAGTGGCGTTCCCGCCACGAACATATACCGAAAGGTGGGGGACTGCGCCGGACAAGAGCGCTTGACACTGGTAGTACTAGTAGCTTACCTCCGAGGTTCAGGCTTCTTAAGAATCTCCTTTTGATACTGTGGCTGTTGCTGTCGTTAACTATCGTTGTTCCAACAATCGTGAGTAACCATGTCCGAGCAAAATTGGGAGACGATCGCCAAATCGAAACAAGCGGCCCTTACGGGATCAATTCCGGCCGAGTATCGCATCCCGAAAGACCTTCTACCACCAGACTCACAGCTCGACGTTACACCTTGGCCCCAGCAGTCTGGCTGGTTTTCAGAAGAAGAATTGAAAATCACTGGTAGCACTGCATCGGATATCTTGAAAAACATTGCCTCGAAAGCATGGAGCTCGAAAGACGTAACGAAAGCATTTTGCAAGCGTGCAGCAGCAGCTCATCAATTGACTAATTGCCTGAGCGATGCATTCTTCGAGGAAGCAATTAGGAATGCTGCAGCCCTCGACGATCATTTCCAGCGAACTGGAAAACTTGTAGGACCACTGCATGGTCTCCCTATTTCGCTCAAGGACAATTTCAACATCAAGGGCAAAGACAGCACCGTAGGCTTCACTTCCCTGGTCAATAAGCCTGCAGAGTACAATGCCACACTCGTGGACATACTTCAAGAGCTAGGTGCAGTAATGTACTGTAAGACCAACGTGCCCACAGCTATGATGATTGCCGAGTCTGTCAACAACACATTTGGTCGCACAGTCAACCCCAGGAACAGGAGCCTCACATCCGGTGGCTCGTCTGGCGGAGAATCAGCGCTCATAGCCTTTGGAGGAAGCCCATTAGGTGTCGGTACTGATATTGGAGGGAGTTTACGAATTCCTGCTGCATGCACTGGCATCTTTACTCTTCGTCCGAGCCATGGCCGATTCACTACACAGCGATGTAGATCAGGACTTGCGGGCCAGGAGGCGGTCAAAAGTGTGAATGGTCCGATGGCAAGGACTTTAGAAGACATTACAATGTACTCGAAGGTAATTATTGATGCAAAACCATGGCTGCTCGACCCAACAATGCTGCCTATGCCCTGGAAACCCGTAGAACAAAAGCAGAAGCTCAAGATTGCTGTTATGTGGAACGATGGGATATGTACACCTACGCCACCAGTCAGACGGGCTTTGAACGAGACAGTGCAAAAGCTTCAAAACGCCGGACATGAGCTGATCGATTGGGATCCGAAGCAATTTCACCTCAAGGCTCTAGAACTCCTAGTAAGACCACTAAACCATCTGACCTTCTGGACTGACTCTGGCAGGGGCGTATGTTTGTAGCCGATGGTGGCAAAAGCGTCGCCGCCCTCCTCGCACCCACTAACGAGCCATGGCGGCCAGAGATGAAGATGTACGAAGATGCCACTGAGCTTGGCGTGTATGACATGTGGAAGCTGCAAATCGAGCGTACCGAACTCCAGCGTCAGTATCTCGAGCAGTGGAAGTCTCACTCCAACCTTGACGCCATCCTATGTATATTCACCTACCCCATACTCTCACAGCCGCTAACACAACTATCAAGGCCCCACAACGCCCTACGCTACTGTCAGGCACGGTGACTTTAAATACGTCGGATATACGGGTGTCTACAACGTGGTCGACTACTCTGCCGTTTCTTTCCCTTGTGGCATATTCGTAGACAAGACCATTGACACACCCGTTGCAGATTACAAGGCACTCAGCGATTTCTGTCAGGCCGCGCATGATAGTTATGATGCGGATGCTATACACGGCCAGCCAGTCAGTCTACAGCTTGTTGCGAAGAGGCTTGAAGAAGAGAAAGTACTTGCCATGACAGCTACTGTATTACAAGCTCTCTGAGTCCAATCTCAGAGTACTAAGGGAGATAATCAAGTTGAGTGCTTGGATATGTTGAGACTATGACGTTGGTTTTGCTGTGCACAATGCAACTCCCTTCTTCAACCCGGCAAAATCCCAGTTTGGTCAAAGGAAGGTGCGGCCATGTTCAAGGCATCGTAAACAATGCAACTAGTCGACAGGATCTTTAACTCTTCACGCCACAACATCAAATCCATACCTTCCTCGTTGTCTATCATTTCAAGCTCACCTTTGACAACCAGCTTCACTGACCTCCTGGACGTCCGAAGCTGGTTGTTCCCTTCATCTCATATAATTCCAGTCTCACCTATCTACATAGCGTTCTGAGTTGTCGCCTACAACTCGCGTATCCTCAGTCGTAAGCACAAGACAAAATTGTTGTCTCTTCTAGGGGTTGTGTGCACGATCACTTTAAACACAATCCACTGAGCTTAGTGGCATGATGGCCATCTCTGAGAAGCCAAGCATCAGAACGGCTCGATCTGCAAAGATTGTACCAGGAACAGCACTGAGGAGACTGCCATGGTTGGATGGCAAAACCCCTCAAGCAGTATCCGTGACGCCTCCTGAGGATGATCCTTCACCCACCGCACGCCCCTCCCGTCGAAAACCTTCTGCCTCAACCCTTTCCAAACGCACATCAACAGTATACAAAACAACTGATACGACAGATCGGTCTGCTGAATCTGTGCCTGTCAAACGAAAGAAGCCTGTGTCGTCGCCGAGTGAACGTCGGATGACATCGATAGGGTCACCACTTGAAAGCAGTCCCTCCCCGGTCACAAGGCACCGAATGGCACAGAGCCGGAGGGAATCCATGGCCCAACAAGCAGCTTCTCATCGGGCCTCTGTATCACACGAACCAAGAAAGCGCCTCTCCATTGTAGATGCTTTCAACCCCAGTACGGACGAAGGGCTCATACATCAGCACCGTCTACGAGCAGACAGCTTGGCTCCAGTACCAGATCATCTAGAGAGATCCAGTACATCCGAGTCAATCAGCCTCCCCCTCCAACACGATGAGTTCACAAGCGCGACAACGCCTGTAGTGATATCTCGGGTTCATGGGTCTCCATCTCGTCCACGGCCAGGTCGTAGTGCTTTTGAGCGTATAGGTGACCGGAGAATAAGTAATGCTATAGAAGGCTTGGAAGATATGGTGCAAGAGGCTGTCGAAATCGCTGATGATACTGCGGATCACGGTCAGGTGGAAGAGATTTATGAAATCATTGAAGATGCCAGACAAGCGATACAGGAGGCATCTAGTGATCCTGCCAGACACCTCATGATAACAAGCTCACCTCTTCCGGCTTCTGATTCATCAGAGGTAGGGTCCGGTCGGAACGGGTATGGTGGGCACCAGAGAGACTCGTCGCCCCCGAGGCCAGCACGAACACCACCTCTACCTCTACCCTTTATTCAGAGGAATATCGTCGATAATTCTGTAGACCTGGCGTCCCCCCAAGTGCAGACCGATCTGCAGAGGGAGTCAACATCCGTGGATTGGGCATATCAACCACACAGAAATCCTACCAGTGCCACACAATCATATTCACATTCGAGTAGTGATGGAAGGGGCCGTTCCAGGCTCAGCACACGGAGCGACCTACTCCTTCCCCCCGGTCCTACGCAGGCTGCCCAAAGGGAGCACGTAGACTTTGTGCTTCGTCCAATGGTTCGAGACCATTCTCGCGGTCGACCACATCGACGCATCACAAGGGACTCGGCGGTACGCAGCCGGAAGCATCATCATCGCCACCGTCGTTTCCGAAGTCTTAGCAGCTCCGATCGAGACGTCAGATCAAGGTCTGTCTCGCGGCACAGAAAACGAAGCTCCTCCGAATCTAGCCCTCCTGAAGAATCTTTTGAGGAAGAAGATCTTCCATCCGGAAAACATGGCAACAACCTTTATGCTCGGGAGCAGGCTCATCAACATACATTCAGTCTTCGGCGACATCATCGCAGACAACCGATTGCAAGAAATTGGGGCACTGGCAAAAAACGGCTAACCGCGGTTATTGCGTGTATCAATACCGCCTTTCTTGGCATCATCATTGGAGTCTACGTGAGTAATTCAGAGAGCAACGAGATGTTTGATTTCTGATACAACTAAGGCAGGTGAAGTACCACGCATTCAGTACTATCTCGCAGACGAAAGTCATGTTTCCATCCTCGGTAACGTGGTGTAGGTAGGCCCAGTGTACGGATTGCGAATGTTGCTGACCACATGTAGACTGTACATTGGCCTCGCCATCTCTACATGTATAGTTTGGCCACTGCCGCTGCTCCACGGTAGAAAGCCTTACATCCTGGCTGCACTGACGCTTGCCATGCCGTTACAGTTCCCGCAGGCAATGGTTATCAGTGCCAAAAGATCACCGACCAAACAAAGCTTCCGAGTAGGTCTCCTTTGTGCTCGTGCAGCAACCGGACTTGTCCTTGGTTTTGCAAACGTCAACTACGTCACTGTTTTGCTCGACTTATTTGGCGCCTCGTTGCAAAGCAAGAACCCTCACCAAGAGTACGTTGTCCCAAACGACGTAAGGCGGCATGGTGGAGGAATGGGTCTGTGGCTCGGTATCTGGTCCTGGTGCTGGATTGCCTCGCTCGCTGTTGGTTTCATGGTCGGTGCTGTGATCATTGAGCATCTGAGTCCGGATTGGGGCTTCTACATCGTCATTATCGTATTGGCTGGCTTACTGGTGCTGAACATCATCGCACCTGAAACACGGCGTGCGGCCTACAGAAAATCGGTAACAGAGGTCTACGACCGTGATGAGAATTACATCACCCGGCGAGTCGCTCGTGGCGAATGTAAGCTGCACATCTCAACAGAGGGCCCAAAGTATTGGTTCGAAGAGGTTTGGGCTGGCATGAAACTCATGGCTATGATGATGTGCCAGCCTGGTTTTTTTGTGCTGGCTCTATACTTGGCCTGGATATATGCACAGGTCGTACTGGTCATCGTACTTCTCGGATCGTTGCTGTCGAGGAATTACAAGTGGCAACCACGCTTCGTGGGAGCTGGCGTTGCATCAATTGCTATCGGAGCCTTCCTGGCGCTTCCTTTAACTAAGGCTAGGATCTTCTCTCGCGAACGGAAGAACTCCTTTCGAACAGACAGCATGACGTTCCAGAAGCAAGTCACTTGGTCCTCACATTTCGTCCGACGTGCGATATTTATGGTTGTGCTCCCGCTGATGTGTTTGGCCTACACAATTTCCTCGGCTGGACGTCCAAGGCATTTCATGATACCAATCGCGTTCGCAGGCGCTCTAGGTTTCTTCAGCATCCTCGCAATTGCAGAATGTCACGGACTGATTATGGAAACGTTCGATACGTGCGACTTGCAGCCGGGTGTCAACACAACCCATCGGGTGGAGTCGATGGCTGTACAAGATCGACGTCGCCGAACGAACTACTCGTCATTTCCGCGCGTTACGGCAGGCATCTTCGCTTCCCAAACATTGGCCTTTATTGGTGGAGCGATAGCCACTGAAGTAGGCGGCATCATGACGCGACGTTTGGGTGCTCAAACATCAACTGGCGTGACGGCAGGCATATTGTTATTCTTGACCATTTTGCTTACACTTGTCCTTGTTCGCTTCAAAGAGGTCCAGGTCATTCCTAACCACACCTTTGGTACCAGACGGGATACAGCAGCATGGGAAGAGTTTGCACAGTTGGAGAAAATGGGCAGGGGCAGCGATTGGAAACCTGTGGTGATTGGCAATCCAAGCGGCAAAATACGCAGAATGAGCCTGTTAGAACTAGGTTTGCTGAGTCGCTGGACAGAAATCCGAAAGCTGAACTTTCTGCTAAAGGGGCCGCGATTGGGTGAGGCCCAGTCTGGAAGGAGACCTAAGACCTGGAGAGATGGCTAGTAGCTAATTATTAGGACATAGAGCTGTGGTGCGAACTTAGACAAACCCGAGACCGTTACTGAAGATGGGTAGACTAGTCTTTTCAATCAATTCCTACCTTGCTGTCCTGCTATGCACACTCTATATTGATGTAGCGTGAATATTTCATGGTGTTTGAGGAGTGATGCCATGTTACTGTTTCTGGAATTTCTGTAGTGCCAAGCTCTCGAAAAAAGCTCGAGCTCTGCACCATCGCCAACCTCAGTGATAGCCGGCCGTCCACATCACTCTCCATCGTCCACCCACGCTGACGCAACATCACAATGTCTTTCGCTGTATCTCGTGCCGTCGTCCGCCAGTCGCGGTTCGCCGTCCGTCGCGCTGGGCTTCGCAATGCCTCGACCACCTCCGAGGCCGCTGGCGCCGCAAAGGAGAGGGCTGTTGAGGCTGGCTCCAAGATCCAATCCAAGGCATCCGAGGGTCTGACCAAGGTCAAAAGCTCTGCTGGCAGTGCTGCGAACAATGTCGCAGGTACAGTCAACAGTGCGGCAAGCAAGGTTCAGGGTAGGACGGGTCGTTTGATTGGCACTGTTCAGGGTAAGTCACATAATTTATGGAAGCAGTTGCGTTCAAGAGATTGGAGAATTGAAGAGAAAATGCATGAACAAGTTCATGTGGCTCAATGACGCGATCGAGGGGCTCTGTGCAGTCTCCTAGGCGTGCGTTAGGCGGCATATTTTAACCGCCATCAATGCCCAAAAGCTTGAATCCGGATCGCGATACCAGTCAGGGCCTCGAACAAAGAGAGCACCAAACTAACAGATACCAGGTCTGATCCCTCAGGCCATGTACTACGGACGTGTCACCCTCGAGCTCGGCAAGCTCATTGTTCAGCAGCGCAATATGGCACCACCGTAAGCTCTCCTGATTATCATCCTCCAGATCGATCCGCTAACACAATTACACAGCTCCATTCAGACTATTCAGAGCTACCTGCAGCCCGCTCTCTCTGCGCTCCGCAACCCCGCCTCCCTCGCCAATCACCTAAACCCTAACACCGTCCTCAGTCAGGTCCGCAGCGCATCGAGCGCGCAATACTGGGCTGCTGGTGTCGTAGCTGCCGAGGTTCTGGGCTTCTTCTCCATTGGTGAGATTATCGGTCGTTTCAAGCTTGTTGGGTACAGGGAGAAGGGACACGGTGACAGCGAGTCTCACGCATAAGCAGTAGCGGTGGCACGTAATCAGTAATATGCTGAAGCAGATGGGCGAAGAGTGGAAGACTCAAGGGGACAAGGACAGGAGGTGTACGATTCTGAGATGAATTGGAGTGTGCACACGACATGGGACTGATGACCCAAAATCACTGTACTACTGCACATAGCTCTGATTCTAGATTTCTTTTCTTGAACTGTGCAATGACTCGAAATATATTTCTCTATCTTTCCTATGTACTTCCTGTCTATCCCATCTGCGGCTATTGTCTCATTCTGAATCAGACAAGCAAGCCCTCGACCATGTGCTGACCAATCAGCACGCTTCATTTTGATACGATTCCTGAGTGAAAGCTTGACATAGGCTTTCGACGCTTTTCGTAACCTGCCCGATGGGGTAAGTTCATGTTGGAGACTGCGCAGTCCCACTTTAATGTTTTCGAGTGGAGCTCCAGCTTTTGCACCAAACTTCAACTTCGTGATTATGGCGCATCATACATAACTGCTTTTATTTTACATTCCTTCTTCAACGATCTTACAGAAAAACCCTGCCCAATGGACGTCTTCAGACTGCTCTCGCGCTCTGCAAAGCCCAGTGCAAAAGCAAGCACTACGCAAAAATTGCCCTCGAGCGGCGCCGCAGCAAATCCGCAACTTTTCGGCCACGATGGACCAGAATTTAATGGCGTGAAGAATAAGAAGAGAAAGAGGGACCAGGAAAAAACAGTAGAGGAGGAGGATATGAGTCTGTATGCCGGTTTGGATTTCTTTGGAGCACCAAAGGGTGGAGAAGGAGAGAAGAAAAAGCGTAAGAGGAAAGTTTCTTCTGAGCTAAATGCTGAAGAAAGTACAAGTGGATCAGGTGATATCGAAGCTGAAGTCCAGGCTGGCGTAGAAGAGGAAGCATACGATGTTGCAGAGAGCAAACGCTTCCTCCGTTCGCACAAGCTCAAGATTGCTGTTCTTGAAGACTTCGCTGCACAAGAAGCTCTAGAGACCAAAGAGACGAAGAAGAGGGAAAAAAAGAGCAGCAAGAAACGCAAGAAGGAGAAAGAAGACACCAAAGACAAGAAGAAGGATGCCAAGAAACAACTCTACCCTCAGCCACTCACCGACTTTACACAACTGCGCACGCGTTATGCTATTTCGAGACGTCTCGCAAACAACATAAAAGAACAAGGCTACAAGGTGCCGACTGAAGTGCAGCTTAGCGCATTGCCTCTGCTACTTGAGAACAAAAAGCAATCTATCACAAAGTCAGATGGTACGGATGATGAAAGCTCAGGTGCAGAGTTTGGGGGCGATATCGATCTCTTGACCATTGCGCCAACGGGAAGCGGCAAGACGATTGCATTCCTGATACCAGTCATCAACGCACTGCTAAAAGAGGGTTTGGCAGACAGCAAAGAGGGGCCGCGAGCGCTTGTCATTGCGCCGACAAGAGAGTTGGCGGCCCAAATCGTTAATGAGGCAAGAAAACTAGCTAAGGGAACGGGCATCAAGGCTACGCTGATGAGGAAGGGCATGGAGATTGTGGAGCGCGGGGATGAGGTGGCTAGTGAAAAGATCTCTGCTGAAGCAGATGCAGAAGCAGATGCAGATGCAACTGGCGACGAAGCCAGCGCATCAGAATCCGATGTTTCGGAGAAGGAAGGAGACATTGAGCAGAAGAAGCGTGGCCGTAAACGTGCAGAACTTGTCAAAGCCGCCATCATCGTCGCAACACCCCTTGCACTTCTTAACGCTCTCAAACACAGAAATGGTACAGTCGCGGAGCTTCCGAATATTCGTCACATCATCCTTGATGAAGCAGATGTTCTTCTCGACCCTCTCTTCCGCGAGCAGACCCTCGCCGTCTGGAATGCATGCACAAACCCTCTCCTGCGCATCGGCCTTTGGTCAGCAACCATGGGCGCATCAGTCGAGTCACTTACAATATCGACATTGAACTCTCGCTGGGAATCACTGAAGTCGAGTCGGGACGATCTGCCAACGCGCCCTCCGCTCATCCGTCTAGTGGTAGGCCTTAAAGATACCGCGATCCCGAACATTCACCATCAGTTAACTTACGCTGCAACTGAGCAAGGCAAGCTCCTAGGCTTGCGCCAACTCCTGCACCCCACCTCCGTCTCATCGACTTCCACCACCCCTGTGCTCAGACCGCCGTTTCTCGTCTTCACTCAAACTATTCCCCGCGCCATCGCCCTGCATTCAGAACTGCTGTACGATATTCCGCCCGAAGCCGGTGGCTCAAGCAGAATTGCGGTGTTGCACGCCGATCTGTCATCCAGTGCTCGTGACTCAATCATGACACGATTCAGGAAAGGCGAGGTATGGGTACTCATCACGACCGACCTGCTAGCGCGTGGCGTGGACTTCCGCGGTCTGAATGGTGTTGTAAATTTCGATGCACCGACATCTGCAGCCGCATATGTGCATCGTGTAGGTCGCACAGGTCGTGCTGGACGTGAGGGCGGTGTCGCTGTCACGTTTTACACCCAAGATGATATCCCGTACGTCAAGCTTATTGCCAACGTGATTCGGGCAAGCGAAAAGCTCAGGGGTGTGAAGGAGGGCGAAGGATCCATTCAGCAATGGCTGCTCGATGCGCTACCGACCCCAACGAAGCGTGACAGAGCTACGCTCAAGAAGAGAGGTGTAGAGAGCAGGAGGAACAACCTCAAAGGTCAGGATGCAAAGAAGAGCAGGATCAGCACGAAGAGTGGATTCGAAAGGAGAATGGAGAACAATAGGAGGGGTGCAAAGGAAGGGAGTAAGCGTAGGGAAAAGGCAGCAAGGGAAGCATCGCCAACAAGTGATCATGGAGATTTCAAGGGATTCGAAGAGTAAATTGGTAGCAGCTCTGATCCTCGAACTCAGCGTGTTTGTCTCTAATCAAGTGTGGTTTTTGCTCACATGAACTCGGCGTGAAATTTGACGTCTTCTCACGTGCCCACACTTTCTACCCAGTCAGGACGAACACGATGCGTGATCTGTCGATTGCTTCGTTGCAGTGGTGAAGAATGCTTTGGAATGGGCAGGAAGTTAAGGAGCAACAACATGTCGAGTAGTACACTTACCTCGTCAGTGATTTTGGGTCAACCCTGGGCCTTCGGTTTTGAAGAGTCTTGCCGCTTCCGGTGGAGTGTGACAAACACCTTGCTTTGCAGACTCGATCTGTTGCTCAGGGTAGATGTTTAGCGTTGAGATTGCTGGTCCACGTGTCCAATCTACATTCACGATTCACGGTTTCATTGAGCGTCACTGTCCGACTTGTAGTATACTGCCTGCGGACAAAGGATGTGTGGCGAGACATTGCGTGGCTAAACACAGATAATCTAGATATTGCGGACTAGCCTTTGTGTGAACATTGTGGACTCGCAATGGGCTTGGAGGTGATTATTATTATGACTGCGTCATGTAGCTTGAATGAGGGTGTCTTAAATGAATAGTGCTATGTAGACCTGGCTTCGTGGCATCTACATAATAGGGAATTTGATGTTCAAGTCGCCAATCTTGGCTCCTATATGCAACCTGCAGCCTGGAAGTCATCAGGGGTTGGCAGCGCGAGCCTACATGCGTATACGAGTATGAGGCTGCAGCATAGCCGCAGTGCATCCTGTTCCACATGCGACACACTGCAGCGCCCAGCCGGAATTAACTTCCGTTGCTCAGCCACAGAATCGTGGCGCACGAGATGTGTCTGAACTACGACTGTTTTATGCTGAACACTGGTGAGGTGCACACACCAATGTTTGAAGGCATGCTCCACAGTGGCTTGGCGCCATCTAGGCGATTAAAGGGGCCATTTTGCCTGATATTGACCATACATAAAGCGCGATATTGGTGAGGCTTTCAAGCGTACTTGTCGTGTGAAGATTTCGACCGCATTTCCATAGCTACCTCGTGGAAGTCGTTCTCACGTCTAGCCTTCCTTAACTTCTTGACCTCATCATCGTTCAACTTGCGCCCAATTATGTCTTCTAGCTCTTTCTTACTGATTCTCTCTTTAGACTTCTCTTCCTTTGAGGTTCTATTCCGTGGCTTGAATCGAGCTTGCATTCGAATGCGGAATGTAGTGTTGAATGTGATGTCCTCTGCGTCCCCACGCACTTCAGGCCCACTTGTGGATGACTCGTCGATGCTCAGGTACTTCTCGCGCTGGGTTTGAAGAGAGAAAGCCCCGGGGTTGTCGGGTATAGCGATTATAAGGAAGCGTTCTTCAGGTGAGATGGCGTTGGCATTCGCGCTGAGGATGCCATACTTGTCGCAGCTAAGGTATCTGCAACGCGGTGAGTCGGTAAATTCCAAGCCGCACAGTCTCACACACCTTCCATGATGACCTTTCAGGTTGAAATCCTCAGTACCGGCAATCCTGTTAGCTACAAAGACCTGCCGTACATCATGCGGTTCAGCCGTGGAGGCGTCGCCTTCGATGATATTCTCCAATTCACTCGCAAACACCTTTCCAACGGCATCGCATGCTAAGCAGGTCGGTTTTTCTGTAGGCAGGACAATGACAATGGGCCCAGTGATGTCGCCAGGCGCGTCTGCGCTCACCCAGGAATCGTCGTTTTCCAGTTCGTCTTGTGCTGCCTTTGACGTAGCCAGTGCCTTCGAAGAGGACGGCTCAGCATCATCGAATTCAGCGACTCTCTTGCGTTTCTTTACCTTCTTGTCGCCCTTGAAGGAGAGTGGCTTCACCATGGTGATTGCTTTGCAGTGGTGAGGTCAGTGTCGGAACTGAACGAGCCAGCTCGGAAGCGACCGGGCGGTGAGAGCGGCAGAATCAATCAGGCAGGTGGATTGGGTCAACATCAGCCGAGTTCTCGCTAAAGCTGGAGGACTTTATGATGATAAAGGGACAACAAATACCTGCTGTATAGCCGTATTTGCTTATTCGTCACCGTACCCAGCCCTTGCTCAAAAACCAACATGGCCAGTGCCAACGCAGCCGTTAATCAAAACGCCGTGGCGGTGGGGCTTGAAGATCTTAAGAATGGTAAGAAACAGAATAGGCTCGTCTTGAAAACTGTGAGCAAGACTGATATCCTGTTAGACAATGTCGAATTCAGCCTTCTGGAGCAGGCATTTGGGCCTGAAAGCCTTGGCATAATCGTTGTGAAGGACCTTCCTGAAAAGTTCCATATTTTGAGACACAAGCTGCTCTCATATTCGTCTGCGCTGGCCAGTCTATCACCAGAGCAACTCGGTAATTGGAAACAGCTGCAGGCGCTTTTCAGCTCTGACTGATGCCTTGTAGAGAAACTTGAATCGCCAGCATCTAAGTGGCTTGTTGGCTGGTCTTGCGGGAAGGAGACACTCAAAGACGGCCAGTACGATACGCTCAAGGGCTCCTACTATGTCAACTGTGCCCCTGGGTTTGAGGGGTCGCAAAAATCGATTGCTGAGAAGTATCCATCTTTCCCAGAGTATACAGCACCCAACGTCTGGCCGTCTGAGGAGCTCCTACCTGGCTTTGAGGAGACGTTCCGGGAGCTTTGTAACCTCATCATTGATGTTGCAGTGCTTGTTGCTCGTGCCTGTGACAAGTATGCCGAAGCCCACATTGAGGATTACCAAAAGGGATACCTTGAGCACGTTGTCAAGACCAGCATATCAACCAAGGCCCGACTATTGCACTATTTCCCATCACCAGAGACAAATAATGGAGCAGCATCCGACACGTCCAGCGGCGACGAGGACGACTGGTGTGCTACACACCTCGACCACGGATGCTTGACAGGACTTACATCAGCTATGTTCGTTGATGAGGCAGCACATGCACCACAGACAGGTACAGCGTTTGCACCTATAAAGGAGCTTGAGCGCTCGCCTGACCCAAAGGCTGGACTCTACATCCATTCAAGGACCGGCGCAACTGTCAAGGTTGGAATACCACGTGACTGTCTTGGCTTCCAGACGGGAGAAGCACTTGAGATAATCACGAGAGGCAAGTTCAAAGCTGTTCCCCACTTTGTGAGGGGCGCTGGACCTGGCATTGGAGGAAAAGTTGCCAGAAACACACTGGCCGTGTTTACCCAGCCTAACCTATGGGAGAAGGTGGACGAGAGAAGAGATTTTGCCGCGTTTGCGAAAGAGATTGTGGAGAAAAACCATTAAGAAGGTGATAAGTGACATCATGTACTGTGTGAAATATGACGGCATATGCCAAGACTTCCCAACGAAAATCGACAAGTGATGGGCATATATTGGTGTAGACCAAGTAAATTGAAAAAACCAAGTGAATCAAGGTAATCAAGGGTTGAAGGCCTAGACTGATTGTGATCCACGGCCGCTCTGACCGCTAGGGCTAGTGCATGGAAAGAGTGGAAGGCACGACGGCGGCCGCTGCCGAGTCCAAGCCTTTGAGGCAGGCGCGCAGAGCCTCAAGCTCAGCACTCCAAGACACGCCAACAACAGCGCATAACGAATTCACCAGCCCCACGACGATCAAACACCATGTATCGTGGGGAAATAGATGGGTGGCCTCCTTGCGCGTCCCTCGATGCTCTTATATTGCCATCTGCGGTTCTTTCATCTCTCTTGCGGCATCCAACTCATCCGCCGCGTGTCCGTGGCGTAACCTCGATGTCCTGGTCTTCTCCCGGGCCATTATGCAGGCCGGCCGCTTGCACTCGCCCGAGCCTCAAACACCAACACTTGCTCACTCACTTGCTCACTCACTTGCTCACTCACTTGCTCATTCACTTGCTCACTCACTAGCTCACTCACTGACTTGGGGTGGTCTTTCACGGTTGGCAGCATTTGAGCCCCCTCTTGAGCCCTTTTGAGCAACAGTGGTGCAACACTGAGCAGAAGGAACTTGACTGTCTAGCCCCATCAGTCCCAGCAACAGCCCCCTCTGCTGAGACTGGTAAGTGGCCGTGTGCTCAATCTCGTCATTCCTCACAGTGCCGATTGCCGGTTGCGTCTTCTTGATTCGTGCGGAAACAAGCCAGGTCCATTATAGGCATACTGCCAAGCCGTCCTCGTCGTGAAACGGGTGGGGGGGAGCACATGGATAAGACTCTGCAGTGCCCAGGATATTACGCGGCCACCCATGCATACTCGGCACATCTTACCCGTTACAGCCTGAGGGCTAATTAGACAAGTAAAACCCATCGTCACTGATCGCTCCTCCTGACGGCCTTTATCATGCCAAGCTCGATACCCGACTATCCGTCTTTGCATGGGGGACTTGCTTGCACACTAGCCACCAGCACTTAACCTCCTGCTTGGTTCGCCAGCAGCCGTTACAGTAGCGCTATAGCTGCCACAATCACTCTTTAATCGTCTCGTTGTTTCCTTGTTCTTTAGTTCCCATTTATCTACCTCGTGCCTCGCTGTTCCCTTGCTTCACTCAGACTCCATACTCGCTTGCATGACTTTACTATCCAAGATCCCGCTATCCCTCATACGCGCCACTATCTCCGGACTATCGTCGACCGACTCTGGGGCTTCTACTGGCAAAATGGCTTCCAATACTCGGCAGAACGTAACTTGGGTCGAGGCATGTATGCAGACAACTTGGCGTGTGTTCTTCATCTAACAAAGGGTTAGGGTGTGCGAGGAGTTGCTTCCTTCTGGGTGGTTGTTACGCATCTTTGCAGAGCATGGGATTATAGTCTTTGGTCACCGCGCGATAGTGAGGACGCCACACCTCAACTGCTCCAGCTGCCTTTCCTCCGGCTGCCATGGCAGGGCCGAATTGGAGTCACCATGTTCGCCTTTCTCACAGGTTACGTGTGCGCAATCAAACCACTGCGGCAAGCAAAGTCTGGGAACATTCCAGCCGCTTTGACCACTCTAGGAAAATCGGCCTTTCGTCGACCGCCGAGGTTGATTATGCCAGCCACTATCGCACTCGTCATCGCCTGGTTCTTTGCCCAGCTTGGTGCTTTCGAAGTCGCGCATTACAGTGATTCGCACTGGTTGAGGCGCGCCGTCCCTCACAACATTGGCAGCCTCGACACGGAAATTCCTCGTTTGTTCAGAAACTTTCAGGGTGCTTGGTCTGGCTCCAACAACGAATACGATGACCACCAGTGGGCCCTTCTCCCTCTGCTCCAGGGCGCATTCCTCATCTACGTACTTCTGTTCGCCACCGTTTTCATGAAGTTCCGTATGCGCCTGTTCACCTGCGTTGTTTTGTTCGTCTGGTACTGGATGAGAACCAGCCCTGAGAAGGGTATGTCATACGTCACTATTCTCAAAGCTCACAGCGCTAACCAACCCTTAGAAACGTTTGAATGCCAGTTCCTTTACGGTGTTATGCTCTGCGATATTGGTTCCGAAAAGGGCTTCCGCGATTTTGTCAACAGTTACCCCAGGGTTCGCCGGGCAGTTCTAACGACGCTTATTATTGTTGGTTGGTACGTCGCATGCTTTCCAGGAGAGAACTGGGAGTGGGCAAGCTGGTCCGTTCAGCTCAAGAACATTGGCGATTGGATCATTCCCGAGGGCGCCGCAAGCTATCCCAAGCGCTTCACGGCCATCGGTTGGGATCTCATGGTCACCGGAATCTGGCTATCGCCTAGTCTACAGAGCATGTTCTCGAACAAGCTGTTCATGTGGGTTGGCCGCAATAGCTTCGCGGTGTATCTGACCCATGGAACCGTTCTCAAAGTTGGTCTTGCACGACTGATCTACGGATGGTCCACCGCACCCTACCATGTTGAGCAGCCCGAGAATGGCAAAGGAGAAGCTATTGAGCACTATATCCCTCGCTCGTCGAACTGGCTCGTCTGGGCTCTTGCCATTCCCACCTTCTTCGCCGTCGAATACACCATCGCTCACCTCTGGACTACTTATGTCGATTCGCAATGCGCAAGAGCTACGAAGTGGCTCGAGGAGACCATGTTTGAGAAAGAGGAGGATGAGAAGCATGGAGTAGCAAATATGGCATAAACTAAACAAGCACGCAGATGTGTATTGCCTCTTAGCGCGCAAAGACCTGCTGGACCCAGGAACATCGCATACTGTTTTTGATGACCTTTTCTTTTGTTAGTACATCCGCGGATACCACCACATCGTTCTCGCATCTTCACGGAGTTCACTTGGGGACATGGACCTGAGATTTTCAGGCGCACATTGGATGAGCAGGGAAAAAAATTTAGAGAGCCAAACGCCGGACGAAGCAGCTGCATCGTAGTTTCAACAAAGTTGACGTAGGCATAAACAAGAGCATCTCATTACATTATGTATAGAGCGTGCTAATATATAGTTAACAAATTCACATACTCACCCTCATCACCCAACGTATCAGTTAATAACAATTTTAATCTCTTCTGAGAACCAGTAGCGCTATCTATTACGATTCTGGCAGCAACCAAACTCGACCCTTCATCTCAACTACTTTCAAACCTACTTTCAAAAAGTCTCCGTTGCTGCAACAGCCTTCTCCATGACACGCGGCGGGGGGGGGGGGGGGGGGGGGGGGGGGGGGGGGGGGGGGGGGGGGGGGGGGGGGGGGGGGGGGGGGGGGGGGGGGGGGGGGGCGGGGGGGGGGGGGGGG